>NJDC01017797.1:7304-20641 GCA_002245475.1 Calephelis virginiensis
CTTCCGCTCACAGTAATACCTTCGCGGTTGGACTCTGGACCCACTACGCAGGTATGTTCTTGAAACTGTCAGTCTTCGTTACACACATTTCCATGGGGATCTCTAAGGGGAGTCAACTTTTCAAATGAAAACCAAATGGTTATTTGTATTGCGGGTGTCCATAGGCATCGTTGTTTTGCACTAAGTAGGTATGCCTATCCCTAGGAGGTACGCTGACCCGTATGTCATTTTTTTTTATAAAAAAAATTGTTTTCGGCCGCCTGTATGGTTTTGACTATGGTGGTAGAGGTCCGGTGTTGATTTTGACTACATGAGGTCCCGGGATCGCTTTTCCTGGTCAGGGTGACTTAAAAATGAGTTATTAATTTTTTTAAATAAGGGATTGTGGATACATTCGGCTAGTCGACATTACCCTGGGTGTTTGGTGTGAGCAGACTACCTATATAATAAATACCCTAGCAGTTTGGTTGTGAACGGTCAACCTAGGTCTCCCGGTACCTGCATCCATACACATAATATCGGATATTTTTTTGTATAAACTCGAAAGCAAGTAATTAGTGTTGGTTAAAGAAACCTGAATATCTCTAAAATGAAAAAAAAAACATTTCTAGCAAAATAAACTGTGTTTTTTTATACACGATTGGAAATTTCTTCAATGAAATAAATTAAACTTACATGTTACTTTGTACTTTATTTTGTAAAATAAGAAAATAAAAAATATACGACTTACATATTATAAAACGAAAATATTGTAGCATTAATTTTGCTAAGCTTTTAATGTTCTTAAACTTTTAGTATTTTGTATTACTTTCTCTTGACCTTAAAACACTTTCTATGCGTAGACTTAAAGTTTCGGATCCGCTGTTAGGGAATATCCTCCTACTGCTAGACTAGAGCGAGCTTCGGCTATGGCAGTGTGATTGGACAGGGATCCCTTAGTCGCACTCGTCGTCCGAGCTCATCCCAGGCTTGGTCTACTCAAAATCAGGACTACTCGAAGGCCATGGGGCTCATCTTTACTTCTTGAAAGTAATCACTCACTGTTTTCGCAGTGAGAGGTCGGACATTGTCATGCATGTAAACTGCAATCTATTCCATAAAAATATAAAATATTGACCATAAAAGGAGCGACGTGTTCATTAAGGATCTTTTCAACGTATCTTTGGCTAATCAAAGCTCAATTTTCTGTGAGCTCCAGCTTTGTTCGATTTTGTGAAGAAATGCCAGCCATGAATAGAACCGCCGCCATGTGGTACCTTCTTTTCTATGCATTCTTGCTGGAATAGCTCTCAGGCTGTTTTTGTAGACTTTTGCCCATCCGTCATGTTTGTACAGCATGAAACTTTTCCATCTGTGTTACTCTTGACTCTTTGACAGTCCAATCGGAGTGGTCCTTTGCATATCTGAGTCTTGATACACAATGCTGACGCTCTAATTTAAGCGTATTTGCGGTTAGAAGTGCCTTTTAATTGGCTATGAGAAGCCGTCTTTTGCACTTGGGTTGCTCCTTCCCAGGCGTAGAAATTGTTGTGTCAGTGAAGTTTCCGTTAAAAATCGGTTCCTGAGGATCGTGTTCAACATCGAGGTCCACCTGTTCCTGGCCCAAGGTTTCCTGAAAACATTGAAGAGCTCGTTGTACAGTTGATAGTGACCGACTATCCTAGTCGTATCACGTCGACTTCGCCCTGTTTCTAGCAATGAAAGAATTCTGGTGAACTCTTTAAGTATAAGTGACATAATGATTAATTAACTATAGAGATTGAAACTCAGAGACGGCTTATTTGTACTTTCTTCTAACTACTTGCTCTCGAGAGTATAAAAATTAATCTCTATTTCCTTATAATCGCATCACGCGTGAATGGATGGGACAATATTAAATTTTTTTCTTATTTTAGTTACTGTTAGGAGAAGATTCCAATATCCTTAGTTAGGACAGCACAACGTTGGTCTGGTCAGTTAGTATTAAAATATGTCAGAACAGTATCCGGCACGTAACTTGGCAAGGTTTTGACGGAGTAGGGGTAAGTTTGTGTTTTTGGGAGTTCCCAAATTTATTTGGGAGTTTTAGCTTCCGGTAAGTCCAATTCATTCTTAGCGTACTATTTTGTCTGTTTTGTTACGCAATAATACGTATACATTTCGTTGGCGGATAATTGCAAATTAAATAAATAATTTAATTTAGATTTAAGTATGGATTTCCGCAAAGTAACGCCTTCTATTAATATAATGTTAGATTTTTCAATAGTATTTGTCTATCGCTTTCGGCTTTTTTCCACCGGAAACCTAAGTTATGTAAAATCCTCTGTACTTAGACCGCGGTCCAATCTATTAAAATCAATGTACACTTTTAGGTTTTTACTAAGTTTTTGAAATATAGGCAGCTTTTTATTTGTAATGTAACAATTGTGGAGACAGGTTCTTACCACCAACTGGTCAAAAAAAGCAATGTTTGTGATTTATTCATTCCTTGACTATGCGTCTCACTGTTCTTTCTGACGTTTTGGTAGCTTCTGAGGTCCGTTTTACCGACTCTTTTTCTGTCCGAGCTTCTTTCTCCATGAAACAGCAAACATCTTACACCATTTTCTGGTATGTTCGCATAAAATTGTATTTTATCGTCAATTTTAAGCAACGTAACAAAAATAATTTAAAATAACGATAACTCAACAAAATCTAAAAAACAAAATAAAAAACTTAACGTGCACGCAAGTGTATGCGGGAGCGATCGGAACACGAGACACGGTGCGGGAGGCAGGGGTCGACTGACGCACCAATCGCGCTTTCGGAGCGGCGGCGCCACGACATGCCCCGCGTCCCGCTTGACCACCAAAGAGACCTAAGTACACCTAAGAGACCTAAGTGCTTCTGCACATCTAACGACTCTTGCTGACTTATGTGCCGGGGTCTGTAAATTTACCATTGTTAGTTTATCGAAGTTCACCGGGTCATCGTCTATTATATTGGTTATAAATGTCATAATTTTTATAATCCAGAAAAACATGTTACTTTATCGCACACAATTGATAACCTCGCAAAGACAGGGACATATAAAAATACTTGTGATACATCGCGGTTGACACTTACGTCCTGACGTGACTATAAATACCCTAATCATCAAGAGTTGATAGTAAGTGGTAAGAGATTGCAAGGTTAATCTGTTTACGGATGCAGTTTCAAGAGTACAAGGAAGCAATACGTTTTTATGTATTATAATTATGGGTGTATTATGATAAGCGTCATGTATACGTACATTTTCCAAAGTCCCTGAAGGGTATGTATGTTCCCCGTGTTGGTCCGAACTCCTTTGCAGAATAGGCCATCTGCCTTCCTGCCAGGCAGCTTGTAAAAGGCGAGCATACGCTTACCGTTACTAACACCGATACATCTTACTAGATGGTAGAGTTTCGCAGCGACTCACCCGGATTGGTACCACCGCCTTACCTATTCCTGCCGCTATAACGTCATGACGTGTTCCGGTTTGGAGGGTAAGGTAGCCGGTAAACTAACTTTTGCTTGAGGTCTAACATCTTGGCCTCAGGTTGGCAACGTACTATTACCACCTTTGGTATCTCTAGGCGGCGTGAATTTCTTACCATCAGGAAATCCGTCTGCTTGTTTGCCTTCCAAAATCATAAAAAAATATAGTTAGAGAGTATCGAGTGCTATGGGTCACGATCCTTGCAGATAGGCTAGTAGCTATCACTATATTCATTACTCTATCCATACAAACAAACTGGATCTGAGACTATTGAAACTACCTTCGGATAATACGCGTGATTAGGTTGTGAAATCCACCTAGGTTTCCCCGAGTACACCTTCGCATTGTATATCGGGTTTGTCTAGCTTTCATCTGCCTTTATATCCGCAGTACATATAAAGCCAGAAGAAAAATGAATTTACTGGTGGTGAGAAATGACGGTGCCTTTAGACCCAAAAGATGATAATGTCACATAGTCAACCTGTAGCTTACATATGTAGTCGTTTGCGTAGATCAGATCACGGGCATCCCTACTAGGACATAGACAAGAGAATGGCAAGTACTAATGTTATGATATCAGAAATGAGTACAGGGATAGGGCACTTAGGGTGAGACGTTAATACTACATAACCACGCTAGGCAATAATCAGAAGAAATTTCCCCCTGTGGGACCAGGTTCTCTTTGTAGAATAGACCTTCTTCTTTTCTGCGTGGCAGCTTATAGAGAGTATAGGTTGAATGGGTTATTGACAACAATACCCCTAGCCTCCACTACCTTTATTATGGCGACATGAATTTGTTTCCTGTTGCCATAATAAATAAATAAATTGATATCTTTGGATAAGTAACTAAGTATCGCCTCTGTGGTCTAGCGGTTCTGTACTTGGACTTGACTGCGTGAGGTCCCGGATTTGCATCCCGGGTCGGGCAACAAAAAGAAAATATCTCCGAAGCGGTAGGCAGAGTTACAACCAGGGCACCCACGACTAGCCGAAGATACTAAGTCCCACAATGTGATAGGTAGCAACCATATCGCTAACCGGGCACATATCCAATGCCAGGCAACGTTAATTTTATTAGAAAATTGAAAATATAAAATAATATGCATTTTCTAATTTTTTTGTTGTTCGACCCGGGGATCGAACCTGGGACTTCAAGAAGTCAAGTCCGACGCCGGACTAGAGACGAGAGAGGATGATTTATCTCTGGATAAATTACACAAATTGATCTTACCCCAAAGTAAGCAACTTATATGCTTGTGCTATGAGTGTTAGACAATGACCCTAATACATAGAAATAAATAAATAGATAAAATAAATTTTATAAACACCAAAATAATACATAATGACAGTGTCAAGTTCTTATTTGGAAGGTAGGGTAGCCAGACTTGCACTTTTGGCCTTGCCTTTGGTCACAGTACAGAGACCTTTAAAACTTATGGTATAGGCCACGGTGTTTTCTTACGATCTGGAGAGCTTTTTATATGCCGTTTGGCAGGTGGAAAGTAGACCTCTGCATAACTCAAAAGAGCGCGAAACTAAAGTAGATAGAGAAACCAACATCTAATAAAATTCTCGTGTCACGATGTGCGTGATTGAACTCCTCCGAAATTGTGTGATCATATTGAGTAGGTCTGAGAATTGGCCAACCTCTATTTTTCATACCCCTAAGTAATGAGGATGACTCAATCCAATTTTTTTAATGAAATCACATTAAAAATGTAGCAGAACAACATCTGCCGGGTCAGCTAGTCTTATATATAAAATTCTCGTGTCACAATTTTAGTAACCGTACTCTTCCGAAACGGCTTTACCAATTCTCACCAAATTTTGTATGCATATCCAGTAGGTCTGAGCATTGGCTACTATCTTTTTTCAAACCCCTAAGTGATGAGGGTGACTCACCCCATTTTTTTTTAGTAAAATCACATTAAAAATGGCAGAACAACGATTACCGGGTCAGCTAGTTGTATAATAGTAAATTAATGACATCATTACAAAGTGACATTTTCATTTTCTTATATATAAAATACTCGTGTCATAATGTCAGTTACCGTACTCCTTGCAAAGGGCTTTACCGATTTTCACCAAATTTCGTGTGCATATCCAGTAGGTCTGAGAATCGGCTACTATCTTTTTTTTATACCCCTAAGTGGCAATGGTGGCTCACCCCATTTTTTACTAAAATCTCGTTAAAAATAGCAGAACAACAGCTATTGTCGGGTCAGCAAGTTGTACGATAATAAATTAATGACATCATCACAAAGTGACATTTTCATTTTTCAGGAGACGACGTTGAGTTACCCACAGTATTTAAACACAGTACGGCTACAAATAGCATACGCGAAGGATATCCATGACACCCTTGTAGCAGCTGCACAGAATATCTCACCTACCGAGTGACCAGCGACATGAAACTCACGAGGGGCTTGTATGGACTTTGTAGATTATACGTACTGTTTTTTATTTAAATGAAGTTGTATATATAACTGCTGCAAAAAGGACGTTCACAGCAGCCTCATAGAAGCAGCTAAGATTTTCACCTATCGAGTGAACAGGGATTTGAGTTATACAAAATAACTCTCCAATCTCGAACTTTTTTTAAGTGAGAAATTGGAAAAACCCAATTTTCTTTTTGTTTCTAAACCCGGGCATCGAACCCGGCACCTCATTCTGTCAAGTCCAACATCTAAACCGCTAAACCACAGAGGTGACCTAAATTTTAGGCTTTTGATAAAACACTCAGTCATTCACATTGTCCTGTATTTTTAAACCCGGAAAAGATGATGGTGAAGATGTTTGACTTGTCTGTGTGTCTGTCTGTATAATAACTCCTGAACTAATGGATTGATTTCGATACTGTTCTGTTTGACATCTGGCGACGTATAGGTTGTTGAGATGGAGATTACATATATTGGGCCTCTGCCTACGTCTTCACAGATATGGGCGTAAAGTTTGTTTTTACGAAAAAGGACAGGCATGTGTGTTGACCACGCATCTTGTAGAATTCAACTGCACCTACACATGTCCCTCATCTAACCACCCTGTAAGGGACTTGGCGTGAAGTAATGTATGTGTGTACCTCATACTTTGTGGTGGACTCCTATTTTAGCGAGCGTGTCGAGTTATAAACTTATTTATGCTCTAATTATTACTGGTTTTGCACCAGTTGCATAAGTTATTGGCTATGTTCAGATAGACAAATGATTGGCGAACAAACTAACGTATATACGTGCTTACATACTAACATGGCCGCTCAAATTTGATCCCCGACAGAGATAGGCATTTATGTGATGAACATATAGATGTATAACTTTTAGGTCTATGTGATAAGTGATAATATATTTTTTGTTATAATCTTTAGTCAATAAAAATGAAAAACACTCAAATAAGAATATTATTTTATTTCAATATTTGCAATCATAAACATTTTCATTTCCTTACAAAAATAATCATTAACAATTATTCTTACACTTAGTTTATTATTACTGTTATAATTTGAGAGATCAGTATATTTATAAATTCAAAATGGTTTAATTAAGAAGTAATCACATATTCAAAATAATTAAAATGAAAGCGAATTCGATAAAAACATTGTTAGTACTCAGTTCATAAATAAAAATTCAACATACTCATATATTTAAGACGGTCTTACACGGAGATTTTTGTTTGAGATTTGTTTCAGCATTCTTACTGTATAAGAATTTCAATTAGATTTTACTTGTTGCTGGTGCCTATTCTGATTCGTACTATATGTCTGTCTTCTTACAAAGAAAGCAAAAGAAAGAAACGGAGTAAATTCAGTGTAATCAAATTAGTTAACAAGCAACACTCCTAAAATTAACAAACTTCAATAATCTTGACAATCTCGATATCCAGAAACTCTGACTTTTTTTTTCTAAAGTTATGCATATTTATATATTTTTAAAAAGAAAATATCATCATGGTGCTGCATTTAAATAGCGGCTTCTGAAACGCACTTTACGTTCTTATTTTAATTAGGCTTCCTTACGACCGCACTCAAAGACTTGAATTATCTTTTAATCATTTCCTTTACAAAACTGTGACAAAATAATAAATTAAATATTAATTAACCTTTCTGAGTGCGGTTGTTAATGCTACAAACCCATATGTCAGAGTTTATAGTTCATAAATGATATTTTCATTGAAACACTCGTACAGAATGTCTGGATTCATATTATGACAGGCGTGACGACGGAGTCTGCTAGTAGCCGTTGCATCTAATTGACATTGACGTCAACGTCAACGCGTCATGTCAAGGAAAGTTCTTTTTTTCATTTATGAATATTTTTACAGTAAACGATAATTTAAACAGAAAAAATATATAGTGCAAAAGAACATAGGACTTGCTCTTTTCAAATCTAAAGTAGATTTGCAAAAAAATGAAATGTTTAAACTGGAATAAATTCACGCATGTTTTAAAAACAGACACGATCCAACTTGACAACACCATTTAATGGCTTTGAAATCGCAAAAAATACCAATGGGATTAAAAAAATAGTTGCTGCTACACACAACTGTAAAAAACCTTATATTTTTATTTCTTGCAGATGCAATAGCTGATTTCTGCAAATATTTATATATATTTAGACAGATCTATAGTTTTTGTCTATGAGACCTATTCATTCGTAGTTGAAATTTGAGATATTAAATAAATTTAAACATTGATACCTATGAATCTGGCAATTCTTGTTTTTTCACTGTCAATTACTATACCCGTGTGTAGCAGTAGCAGGTTTAAGTTATAACACAGGACCGGCCTAAAGGTAATCTAAAATTCATGTTATATATTAAAACTTAACCTACTTAATTGTTATCACATAAAATCTTAAAATATACTATCAGTCTTAGTGGAAGAAGTCATTGCAAACGCCTGCGCAGTTTACACAGATCCATGTTGTTCTGAGGCTCTTTACCTGCAAGTACAGAAAAAGCGATTAATATCTTATACATAGTTAACTTTTATAGGAATGTTGTAATTAAATTTCAAAAAATCAAAAACCCCTGACAAAACCTATACACAATGTAAATCAGAACCATTTTGATCATGTCGACTTTCAAAATCAAGCATCGCAATCGGTCCATTTGTTAAGGAGATATGATGTCACAGACAGACAAGTCAAAATTATATTTTTCCGTCAGGGATTATTGAAAAAATATACACAGCGATCTAAGACAGAAATCAATAGCTAAGACATTAAAATTTATTTCGCAAATAGTTCATTTTAAAACTATGGTATCATTAAATTATACCTTCTAACTAACTCTAACTTGATTAAAATATCTTCTAAACTGTAAATCTCTCAATCATTAGTTATAATTCTTCCTAATTGTGTTATCCAAATATTCTATAATCTTCCTTACATTTCTAAATCAAATGATTCATATAAACCATTGGGGGTGAGTGATATCGTCAAAGGAATAAATCGTCCTTATCAAGAACAGAAGTCCTCGCTCCTTCGGCCTATTGTTTGTGCTCGCGACCTCAGATAAGGTTATTATTGTGACATAAATAATACGAGTGCACCGTGGAATATTACGGACCCATTGTTGTTTTTGTAAGGCTCCTTCTTCACTATAAACGTCTTTTGTAAGAGTACTTTCTTATCTTTTTTTTTATTTTGTTTATGTTATAGGAAGGCAAACAAACAGACGGATTTCCTGATGGTAAGAAATTAATGCCGCCTAGAGACACCAAAGATGGCAATGGTGCGTTGCCAACCTGAGGTCAGTATGTAAGGCCTCGAGCAAAAGTAAGTTTACCGGCTACCTTACCCTCCGAACCGGAACAGGTCATGACGTTATGGCGGCAGGAATAGGTAAGGCGGTGGTACCAATCCGGGCGAGTCACTGCTAAACTCTACCTAGTCAGATGTCACGGTGTTAGTGATGATAAGCCTATGCTCGCCTTTTACGAGCTGCCTAGCAAGAAAGGTAGATGGTCTATTCTGCAAAAGAGCCCGGACCAACTTTCCCATTGAAGCATCATGACTTTTGTTATTAAAATTTTATGTGTGTGTGTCTTATTCTATGCATTTCATGAGGCAGTGATCTTTTACCTGATACTGTCTTTCGTTTTCTATAAAATCAGTACTTTAAGAACAGTGGTAAAAAATCAAATTGAGTAGATATTAAAATGTTTTAGGTTTAAGCTTCAAGATAGTAAGAGAAAACGTGGCTTATAGTCACTATTGATGTTCAAGGTCTATTGGCTATCTTACTCGGCGGCAGAAATTGGTAAGGGCAGATGATCTCTACCTGGACAAGTAACCGCACAGCACTCTGCCAGCAGTGATCTTATTGGAAATATGTAATGGAATATTAAACTATGCATCTCTTATGAGTCACGGAGCAGGAAGGTAGGTGGTCCGTTCTGCACAGGGGACCCGGGCTCGGGAAGATAAAAACCTTGGGCCACATACTTGAGGTCGGCACTCAAACCAATATTCAAGGGCGAGGCCCCATTAGCCCGTTGCAACGAGGCGACTCAACGCACCAATGGGGCCTGACCCTAATCACTGTCACTTTGACAGAAGACTATTACGAAATGACAGCTCTTAAACCTTAGTATTCCTTATATCAGTCAGCCCCAATTTACTATTCCACCTAACATGTTAACTGGTTATATTTATCGGCTGATAGATCTAGAATCATAATTTTGCCCTTTATATTATTAAAAAAAAGTGGAAACAATTAAGAACCCTGTAAATTTCCATCCACGGTCGTAACCATGAGCTCTGATAATAATGTCCTAAAAAAACAAACTAATTTTAACATTTTATTTGCACATGGCGATGTCCGGTATGTTCGAGATAATTTGATATCATATAACCGCTGCTGGTATGGACATGGTAACAGAATCTAATTTTGTTATTAGATAATACTAATTCCGGTTGCTATGCTGTACCTATGATAACGCAATAGGGCAATCACCCTTTCATATGGACTAATGAAATACAAACTTTTCTTTAAGTGTTGAAGGAAATTATACAGACTGGCATCTTGGTGATAAAAATATATGGTGCCTAAAGACACCTAAGATGGTAAAGGTTCGTTGAGAATCTCTCTACCCTGCCTTTTAAAGCAAAAAAAGACAATGATGATCGCAGACGTTATGGCGTCAGGAGTAGTAGAGAGATATAATACGGACGGAGACTTAGCAATTCTAGCGTGAAGTTTCGCCTAAGTGAGCCGAAACGTGATTGACGTTAACAAACGTATTCATAAATTAAATATACGTTCAAGCATAGACAAATTGGACATAAATAGTGCTATCTCGTTCCTTAACATTGTTGTGTATAAGTTGTTCTCTTTCATAAATGATCTGGAAAATGCTTTCTTTCTCTCGAAACTGTCACTGAAGTGTGAACTGTCAAGTAGTATTTTGACAATTTCCGGGTTCGTTTCTTAGTGGCAGGAGTACTGCCTTGCCTATTTCAGTGCCCGTTAGCGCCGCATTCCGTGTTGGAATAGAAGTATAGCCAATCAATTTGCACAAGTGGTCTAAGATCCCTTAGATAGCGACGTACCGGTACCTACCCAAAATCTATGGTATCTAGGGTAGGTATACCCTTACACACTAATCATCATGAATGTCCGCTGTCTTTTAACAAATGACAAGGATCATATGTTTAATTATCTTTGTATATAGAGTGCCAGGTAAGCAATGGAAGTCGCAGAAATAAATGCTTTGGAGTCCCATTTTATTCTTCTTTTTATGATTATGGAAGGCAAACATGCAGACGGATTTCCTGATAGTAAGAAATTGACGCCGCCAAGAGAAACGAAAGGTGGTAATGGTGCGCTGCCAACCTGAGGCCGGGATGTTAGGCCTCGCGCAAAAGTAAGTTTACTACCTTACCCTCCACACCGGAACACGTCAACGGCAAGCATTGGATATTATGGCGTCAGGAATAGGTAGGGCGATAGTACCAATCCGGGCGAGTCGCTGCAAAACTCTACCACCTAGTATGATGCCACGGTGTTAGTGACGGTACGCCTATGATCGCCTTTTACGAGTTACCTGGCAGGAAGGTAGATGGTCTTTTCTGCAAAGGAGCCGGGACCCAAAACGAAGGATTCGTAACGACGCTTTAGACCAACTTTAATTTATGTTCTTTTAACGAAATGAATGAATCATTTCGTTCCGATCCCTGAGCTGACTTTGTACTGTCTTATAGATCTTTTTTGCCCTATAGGTATTTTGCGGTTTGTTGGACGGATTTATATGATTGAGGTATGATTTAAATTGTTTTAAAAGATCATGTTTTCTTATTACATAGAAAAACTAAGACCGTAGATATCAGTATTGATAGTTTTTTGTTTTTCACCATCCGAAATGGGTAAGTGTGCAACAAATTGGTATTCATGTTTGTGTTAGATAACAAAATTAACAGAGACCACAGTTATCGGCCGTGCGAGAAGGTTCCACAGTTCATGTACTGTTAGATACAAAAGTGGTTGCAGAATTTTCCATATACACTGAGTAAAAATAATGGACTTTTGGAATTGATGGTACAATAGTTATATCTGCAACATCACTATCTTTACGAGTACTTTCATTGAGGACGTCCGTTTGATACTGTTCCTATTGTTTGTGTCAATACATTGGTTGAATTGATAATTAATAATTATAACGTTTTTATCACAAAATATTTATCAGGTATTGGTAAAAACTTCTCTATATAATTGGATGGGTTCTACAAAAAAGAATGTAGAGTTTATAAAAGTACCAGCACTTCATAAATTGCATTTATTTATTTTTTCTTTCCATTATGTCCGGTACCTATATTTAAGAAACGAGTCATTTTGCTAACGAATGGTAGATTTTGTAAGAATAGTAATAAACCTAACTACGGTCGTTCCTTATCGACTGTTAACTCGAAACATTTCGAGTAACTATGAGCAACCCTGCTTCGTCACTTTTAGGCAAACTACAAGTGGTTACACTACCGGATTACGGTTCGTTGATTATAGGAACCCAGCTTAAGACAAAGTGGTTCCTAGCCACAGTAGGGTAGATGATTAATAGTAAATTTATTAAAAATAGCTTGCTTAGTGGGTAAATCAGGTTTCTCCTGTTTTATAAACATTCAAAGTCGGCTGGGTGATTTTTATAAGTTATTTGAAAACAATAAGACCAATGACTAATTAATGGAATTTAAAACTACTTAAAAAAAAACTACTTGTTTTTTTAAAACTACCTACTTTTGTTATGAAACGAGTCCCCTGAATGCAACTTTTAATATAAATTTCTGTGTGATAAATACATAGTCCTCCGACATATATAAGTGTACTCGAATCCGACATTCCAGTACACTTATAATCAAAAGTAAGTATAATAAGTCCAAAAAAGTGTTTTTACAGGATCTTTTGGATTGCTGAGTCATTCTTTCACGGTTGTCTATATTATAAAAATGAAATGCTAAATGTGTTGCTCAGCGCATAGCTTCCGAACGACTGAACCGATTTAGATTATTCTTTTTTTGTTGTGATAGTTATTCTCAGAAACAGGTTCTTATAAATAGAAAAACTGAAAAAGATGCAGGGAAAACGGGAAGAACTGATGGAGTGGAATAAAGTAAGCCATGACAGCTAGTTTCTAATATAATCAGGTCCTTCGATTATAGATAAAAATAAAAGAGGCAAACAGCTTTTGTCAGAGGTAGTTCACATTTTTTAATTTCTATAAATTTTAAAGTAAGAAAAAATTTCGCCCCAGACAGGATTTGAACCTGTAACCTTTCGTCTCAAGCCGACGAATGCTCTAACCAATTGAGCTACTGAGGATTCAAGTCCCGTGGTGAAATTTTTAATTCCTTTCTAACCCTTTTCCTTTT
>NJDC01017797.1:30704-49216 GCA_002245475.1 Calephelis virginiensis
TTTTAAGTTAATTTGCCCCTTTCTGGGGCCAGCTAAGACCTTTTGACCATGCTGCGACGTCTTCCGTATTAGTTATTTCTTATACGGTCATTAGTCACTATTTACACAGTCACGTCAGGGTCTTGAGTAAAGCGGTGTGGTCACTTTACACAAGCTCACTTTGGGAAATTTGGCGGCAGCGAGGAAATTCACGATACACTAATTTTTTCATGATTATTTCATTTGTGCACTTTCACTGAAAAAAATTTAACTAATTCCTACTTAAATTAACTAATTTTACTCATAATTTACACTAAATTCAACAATTTTGAAAAAATTACGATCATCTTCATTCACGATGGCGCCAAAACTCTTATTTTTTTTTCAAATCGGTCCCGTCAAATTAGACGTCAAAATTCTGGACAAGCCATAAGTATTAAGTTCTCTCTTTAGTTTTTGGCATTCGCGCTAGCATTATGCCATTAGTCAAGTAGAAATTTGCATCAAGTTACCAAAATCGGGTTTCAATTATTAAAAAGAAGTCGTCAGTAAAAGTCATGTCGGGTCTTGAGTAAAGCGGTGGCCTCATTACTCAAGCTCATATAATGAGATTTGGCGGCAACTGGGTAATACACGATACGCTAATTTCTTCATGATTATGTCATATGTGCAATTTCATTGGAAAAAATTGTAGCAAATGCCACCAAAATTGACTAATTTAACTCAATATTAACACGAAATTAAATAATTATGAAAAAACTTCGACCATCTTTTCTTTCGATGGCGCTAAAAACTCAAGCCATATTTTGACACTTTCATTTTTTTTAATATATTTTTTAAGTTAATGTTATGCCCTTTACTTTACCTTTAGGCCACCTTTTTTTATTTTATTTTTTTAATTATTTTATCCCTTTCTGACAGCCTAAGACCTTTTGCCCATACTGTCATGAATTCAGTATATTGTTTCGGTTTTAGAATATACTTTAAATTCTAACGCCGGACGTACATTGTAATTATTTTGTTGCCTGACAAATTTCAAAGAACTATGCCTTGTATCAAAACTTTTGCGTCTTATCCTATCAATAGTTAAATAAAATTGGTGTCATGTCCCCAAATACTTTTTTTTTTTATTTTTGTTACGAGTATTTTTTACATTTGTCCTAAGTAAAATAACCGTAAGATTTTTTGGTTTATTACGCCTGCAGTCGTAACATTTATGTTTGTTCGGTCTAAACTATAAAATATGTAGGTATTTAAATTAGCACATATTAAAAATATATTTTATTCCATAGTCTTTCCGATACATCTACTGACTGTCATTGTATCTAGTAGTGGAGTAGTTAAATAACAAATTGATTATAATATTTAACCCGAAATCAAAACTTATCTCTAAGCGAAAGGTAGATTTTAGTATTTCTTACTTATGGGAATAGTAATTAACATGATATGTTTACAACAACAACATATTTGAATTTACCTGAGTTGGTTTAATTCTTATCCTCTTGCGCAGGATCACTAGAAATTGTGACATCGTTGTATCTTCAGGTACTAAAAATTTCGTTTTATCTAATGTTGGTAAATTTCTCTCCTTGTGATATCTTTCTACGATGAGCTATAAAAATGTTGAAAATTGGTTACAATTTATGAAAAAAATGTTACGTACAAGATTGCTCAAAAATTAAGAAATATTAAATCAGATACAGATCATAAGAAAATGTAATGCGAATACAGAATCAAGGTTGTTTAGGTGTAGGGTTACTGTTGAACCTATATTTCATGCTAATTTGGAATCAGATATGTCATTTTAGGTACTCTTAAACACAGTACTGGCAAAAAAAATTAACGAATCCGGCAAAATAATTTAAATAGTAAGTTAAAATAAAATTATCTTCACGCGTATATACCTGAACGGTAGGCAGAGGCACAACCAGGGCACCCACGACTAGCTGAAGACACTAAGACCCACAATGTTATAGGCGGTAAGCCTATCGTCAACCGGGCATATATCCAATCCCGAGCAACATTTTTGTATTAGTAACTTGGAAAAAACACATTTTCTTTTTGTTGCCCGACCCGGGAATCGAACCCGGGGCTCAGATCCGCGAATCGGGTGACTTAATGAGTCAAGTTCAATACCTAGACCATAAGTCATTTTTAGTAAAGTATTCAAGAGTAGGTACGTAAAACGCCATATCAGATTCCAAATTTACATGAAATCGAGATTCATGAGTAGGTAACCGTACCGTTTTAATGTAGTGAAACGGCAAAAAAACCGTAAAATTGAATATCATCATTGGATTTAATTAAATACGCATTACTAAGTATACCAAAAGATAATTAATAACTCAAAAAGAACACGGAAGTTAAAATGAGTTTAAGTAACATACAAAAAATGGGGAAACTGCGAACCGGTCCTTTTTTGGAAACCTATTGAGAAATGCAACGAACACCTAGAAATAACTTTTTGCCTCCTCAGTGTTAGTGAGTATCGCGACTTTAATATTTTTTACATTAAAACATTTTGTTTTGTTCTGTTTTAGCATTTAGATTAATTTTAATAACTATTCGTTTCGTGGTGTCAACTTACCGGCACTTTATTTGGAAATTTGCTTTTGATGGCTATTGCTTCCTCTTTTCTACTAACTGCAACAAAGAAAATTCATATTAATTACGCTGTCTTATCACAGTCCCAGGTTTATCTTCAAGTCAGAGTCCATGCAACGCCCTGAGATTTCTCATTAAATGCTTTTTTCATTAAAGTATCTAGTACTTATCTTTACAAAATTAGCACAAATTTATTGTTCTAAATTAAGACATGACATGAATATCTATAAAGTGTAAATTGTTACGACGATTACCAATTTTCAATCGATTTTGCAAAAAGGGGATGTGACATATTCGATTCTTAGGTTTTTTTATGTATGTTAATCGATTTCTTCGTTAGATGATCGATATGAATGTTAAGTATAACTTAGTCCTTAAAATTATTTCTTATGACCTCAGGAGAAGGCTAATTCCTAATTGAAAACCACTAGAAAATAGAAATGTGCTTAATCCCTTAACAATATAATAGGTATCTATTACACACAACAATACACACACAGCTTTTTTGTTGGTCGATAGTTCGATAGAAAGTATTCATACTAAGTATTCAAGTTATATATTGTCAATAGTATTACAAATTTTGAGTTAGGACACTTTGGGTTTAAGTCAGGGTTTCTTAAAGTGAGATCCGATCCGTGGATCCCACTTTAAGAAACCCTGGAGTTTCTTAAAGTGGGATCCCTCCCACCAAGGAGTCCATGAAGTGAAAATTAGAGGTCTGTAACCATTAATACGAATTCCCGCGAAAATATGTTACAAGTAATTTGTGCATTTGATATTCAAAAGGAGTCCGCAAAAGAATATAATCACAGCGTATTACTGGCTGGAGGTCCGTGGCATTTTTAAAATAACTCTGTTAGAGGTTCATGTTCATTGAAAGTTTAAGAACCCCTCTTCTAAGAGTATGTATCATCTAACGTTTTAAATCGCAGTGAAAGTACCTCTAATTTTTTAAGAGCATAAATATTGAATAATTACTTGGAATCCGGAGATCATACAAATTTTATCTATACTTCTATATTAATATATAAAGTTGAAGAGTTTGTTTGTTTGAACGCGCTAATCTCTGAAACTACTGGTTAGAATTGAAAAAATATTTTTGTGTTGAATAGACCATTTATCGAGGAAGGCTTTAGGCTATATAACATCACGCTGCAACTGTTAGGAGCGAAGAAATAACGGAAAATGTTAACAAAACAGGGAAAATTATTCATGATTGAGGGCTTCCGTTGCATGCGCTGCGAAAACGGTTCAAGGTACCAAAAATATATGTATAAACGATTGATTCCCCTTGAAATGATATAAAAAATGTCTGCAACAGCTTATGTCTACCTTTTAAGATTAACTTACTAGAACCGTTTTTATGGTAATCAAATTTGGTCGAAATTAATGCATTAAATATTTGTGAAGAGTTGTATCAACGTAATAATATTAATCTTTATCCAAATAAATCAACAAGATTAAGATTATTTTATTGTGAACAAAATTGTTTTTGACATCACTTAATTTCAATGAACATGTAAGAAGATTATTATTACAATATATACTTACTAATATTATAAAACTGAAGAGCTTGTTTGTTTGAAGTGTTTGAACGCGCTAATTTTAGGATCTACTGGTCTGATTTGAAAAATTCTTGCAGTGTTAGATAGCCCATTTATCGAGGAATGAATAATGACCGCAATGAGCGGATTAGCAATGAAGAATATTTCAAAATCGGGGAATATTTTTTCTTTAACAAGAACTTCCGCTGCGTGCACTGTGTAAACGCTAAAGTTTTGCAAAAATCATGTAGGTATTGTAGAATTATTCCCCTTTAAAAGTTCTAAACAAAACCAGCGAAAGCATATTTCTTTCTCTTAAAGTTAACTCACTATAACGTTTTTTATGCTAATCAAATGGGTTTAGAAAAAAAAATGTATTATTTGAGAGGGTTTTTTTTTTATTAACATGATATTAATACTTATCCAAATAAATGCATTATTCATCACAAGTATTTAATTAAAAACAAAATTGCCTTTTACATCATTCGATTTAAAAGTATATCTTAAGAGATATCGCAGTTTTAAAATAACAATATAGCCTAACGACCGCGCGGGACGCGTAGTACAATGAGATAGGTGGCAAGACTATCGCCAACCAGGCTCATATCCAATGGCGGGCAACATTGTTTTTATTACAAAATTAAAACTACACATGTGATATTGTTTTTTTTTGTTACCTACTACTTACGACTACTTTTTGAGAACTAAATATTAAATAACTAAAAATACGCGGGCAAAGCCGCGGGTAACAGCTAGTAATATATAAAAACAGCTAGAGATCGCTGACTTGGCGATAAGGCCGCCTCTGTGTATCTTAAAGTTTAGTTTTTTTTAATGTATTTGTAATTTCTCTGTCTTTAGTGCACAATAAAGAGTTATTGTAGTGTATTGTATAATGTGCCGATACCTATAACGTTTCATAATTTATTGAATGTCAAAACTTTATCACATGTGATGTATTAATGTGTTTATTAACCATTGAATATGTTAAATGTCAGTATCTATAAATTATATTCTTCAATCTTCTTGTTACAGCAAAGATATCGTATTTAAATTTAAATCAAAACCTTTAAGCCCAGTCGAATTTTTAATAGGTAGGTATTACCATTACTATTTAAATTATGCGCTTCGCCTATACTCGCCAAGCTTTGAAAATCCGAATGTATTTTAGAGATATATAGATATAGAGTTGTTATTACATAATTAATAATTTCGCTTAAATTTAGATTAGGTCAGCCAAGTTGAAAATAAAAGTATTAAGTGTAAAAAGTGTTGAGCCGAAGCGCATAATTTAAATAGTAGTACTTTACCTATTTTTTTTTATTAGAAAACCTAGAAAACCCGGGACCTAGGTCCCGGGTTCGAATCCCGGGTCGGCCAACAAAAAGAAAATTGGATTTTTCCAATTTTCTAATAAAAAAAATGTTGGTCGGGATTGGAAATGTGCCCGGTTGGCGATAGGCTTGCCACCTATCACATTGTGGGACTTAGTGTCTTCGGCTAGTCGTGGATGCCCTGATTGTGCCTCTGCCTACCTCTTCGGGGATATGGGCGTGAAGATACTTACTTACTTTACCTATATGTTTCTTATTTATTACCTGATTTAGCGGTGTGTTGTGTATCCCGATGAAATATTGTGTGAAGCATATCCGAAAAGATTCCACGTGGCATAGTCTGTTTTTACACATCCTTCGAATAATTTACATTAACAATATGCTGTCACTCTTTCAAGTTATACGTGTGCTATTTTTTCTGCTAAAGTTTCGTAGTTAATAACTGCCACAATAACAATTACTAAATACTTAAACTTAAGGATATAATGGCTTAGTATGTAGTGATGTACTTAATGCCAAAATCTACTTAAATAAAAAGTTTAATAAAAATACCCTTTATTGAATTAATACTTTTAATATCCTAGATAAATCAATAATTTAAAAGAAAAGTATGAAAAAGGTGGATGGAGCTTAAGGTCAGCAGAAATCGAGACACTTGGTACTCGATACTCTCTTTCAACCCTGCGCGGGTCTTGCCGTGATTATATATGTGTATGACTTAGTAATGATTATGCTTCTTCAAGAGCAATATTAGCTAATAGCTATTAAACTAAACATAATTATCGTATCTCAACATCATAATATTATTCATTTAATTTTATTGATAAAGTGTGTAAAACACCTAATAACGGCGAGAAATATCTACATTCCACTAGACAAATGAGCAGCTATTGTTATAAAAAATAGCAAAAATCAAATAATTATTATGTTCTAATAATTTAGGTAGTGATCATCAAATTCACATCCCAGCGATCAGGTAGAAATACCTTAATATTTAAATACCGTCTAATTTATTGTAATTTTGCAAACAAGAATTCATTAAGTCAAATATTTTATAAAGATTATCGATAATGTTGCAGTAACTAATTAAAGAATATTTTTGCAGAAAATCAACTAACACTACACTTCACTTCACTTAGACGAAAGTCTAACAGACCAATTCTGATCTTGCACTTAAATACTGAGATACAAATAATTCAAAAACGCGGCAAGAATTTAGTGACACTGAACATACGAGGAATTCTTTTCGGTGTCGAGGTATAAATAGCTAAGAAAAAACCAACCGTCTACAAAAGGGTGTCTTAGAAAATAATCCGGCAGTCGGGACTTGGGATTCGTAGACAGCTTCTTATTCAAACCGATCCTAGCGACTCGTTTACACAAATGTAGTACCTACCATGAATCATTTTAAATTTAAATTAGAGGTCAGGTATCTAAACGTAGGTTGTTTGATGGTTTTTTTATTAATGAAGCAATGGTTTTTGCCCACTACTAGAAAGAAAGTTACACAAAAGTTATTACATAAGTTTTGGTTATTAAATCGTTATTTGTGTTTAAATACTGACAGTTTTAGTCCTAACAAACCATCGCTGCGTTTATTAGGATTTATTAAAATTTTGTTAAAAATTTAAATTTTTATTATTAAAAAAAGTTACTTACATAATGTTATCTAAATTTATTTTTCCAAAAAATAGTATATTTTTTTAACCGTCACATTATTACACTGAACATGCAAAAAAGATAAGAATGAGCCCTATGGCATAAATTTTATGGAATAGTGCTTTTTGTCACAAAGCTGTAGGCGTGGAAGATTGAACATCACTCATAAATTAGTTATGTCTAATTACATATACTATGCACATATACCCAATACTCGCACATATTAAGCCTAGAACTGTGTGCAAAATCTTTGTCTACTAAACTGTATTTGCGTCTGGGCCTATTCACCTCGGCATATATACCAGTCGCCCCTCGCCTAATGCCACCATTTTTTTATTTTGAACCCGTACGTTTTTATGCTTGTGATACAATAACAATATTACGGTAAAATAAGCATTTTGAAGAACAAACGAATTACGAATATTGTACTCGTAGTTAGGTGCGATACATAACTTATATCTATTTTTATAAGTGCAAAGGTATTTTTGTAGTTTAGCCAATTATTGTATTATTTGAGAAGAAGGTGATTTCAGGTCTAGGTCAGAATGTTCGACAAATATATTTATTTATATTAGCTTTAAGAAATAACTTCCCTAATATCTTCTAAGTTTATTTAGTGAGGCAAAACATTTTATCAAGCTGTGGAAACCAAAGTATGTTATCAGTTTAAATACAAAAAATGACAAAATCCTTTTTTTATTTTTCTTCACATTTGAATCTTTGTGAATAAATTTTAAACAACAATGATTTTTATGTTGTTATTTATTTAAATATGACATTGTTAAATTAATTTTAACCTCAGTTGCCTCAATAATTAAAAATTGTTGTCTAATTCGTCGAGAACAATAAAAAAAATGCACAGATTTAGACAGTATTTCTTTGCCTTTTTTTTAAATGGCCAATATGTTGCTAACCGCGAGGTTTTTACAACTTCACCCGACTATGATATTTCTTTGCCTTGGGCATTCGAGTAATGGATTCCGGATCCACGTTCACAATGTAAACGCGCCCTAATGAGCAAAAAATTCGAGCATAGTGCCTTTTGTCACGTAGGACACCAATGTCAAACGAATGCATCATTATTTGTTTAGATAATTAATATGTTTATTTACATTAGATAATTACGATGTAGTTACGATGGACAAATACTGATTTTGTAGTAAATTTTATTCTTATTATAAAATATTAGTTCAACGACCCACATTGTTGTGAAGTTATTTGCACTTCAAATATTATGGACCTAATATGTTAAATGCAATAATTACGTATTAATGTTATTAGTACTTATACATAATTATCTTGTTGATTAGATATTTAGTATCAATAGTAATTACCTACCAACTAATTATTCGCTAACGAGTCGCCAATAATAACGATTGTAGAAAGAGATGAAACTATGCAACACTTGTTTTAATGTTTATAACAAACAAGTACAAAGATGAAATTTTTCGTTCTAAAAACACGTCATCTATATATACCTAGGTAGATTTATACCTACCAAAGATGTTAATCGTGAGTTACAAACGTTACAGTTACTTACAGTCTGTGATCATAAACTCAGCTCAAAGCTCTATCTCAAACGCTATAATTTCGATTTTAACAAACTTGAATAAAAATAGGTTATTAATTACTCTATAACGGTATACTTTTTTTGCATGTTATGTCGGCCAATATCGAACAGACTTTAAGGTTTTTTTTTATTTAGAAAGGTAGGTCATGACTTCGACGTGGTTTCACATAAGTTTAATCATGATTCGACTACTAGTTTTTATTTTAGGTAATGTATAAATTTCCATGTACCTACCTCGTCATCATACCGTTTATCATCAAATTTTTATGTGATTATTTTGGAATCATGGCCATCCTAGAAAAAAGAATCATTAAATCTCGACGTGGTATTAAAATTGCTGTCGGTTTTTTGCACTTTTACGGCGCTATAAACTAAACTATTATCTTTAATTTTCGTCATACTTAAGTATGTCGGATCCTAGCAAAAATATTATTACAACCTCAGCTCAGGTTAGCATTATTTTTGTGTTATTTAAGCAATTTGCTCTTTTTGCCATTAGGTTATTTTCTGTTCATTTAACTATAATTCTAATCTTTAAATCTGTGGCGTTACACACGCTGACGCATTCGCAACAGTGAGTTCCGAAAAAGAGTGGGATGGAAAGAAAGTTTTGGTGTAAAATGAGAAAGGTCATGCTCCGTTGGTTCGATTATGTGGAAAGAATATCAGATGAAATGTTGTTAAAACAGATAAACAACGCGAATGTGGATAGATAGTAAGTACCCGGAGAAGTCAAAGATAAAACCGCTCGGGATTTGTCCTAGGGTTGTGGCAAGTGTCTCTGAAACTTGTGTGTTTGTATGAAACGAATTATAAATGTGGAAAAAGAGCTCTCGATATCCTCTGCTTACACGCAAGGAACTTGGAGTAAAGGTTCCCCATGTTGGTACGGGCTCCTTTGCAGAATAGACCATCTAACTTCTTGTCAGGCAGCTCGTAAAAGGCGAGCATAGGCTTACCGTCACTAGCACCGTCACATCCTACTAGGTTGTAAAGTTTCGCAGCGACTCACCCAGATAGTCCATATGGTGACTGGAATAGGTAAGACCACCACCTTACCCATTTCCAGTGGCCATAACGTCAATGCTTGCCGTTGACGTGTTCCGGTTCCACCATTGGTGTAGAGACACCAAAGGTGAAAGTGGTGCGTGATTTTTTTACCATCAGAAAATCCGTCTACTTGTTTCCATTTAAATATCGAATATCATAAAAAACGATATGTATGTATGTGTATATTTACCAAGAGACGGACATGGAGAAATTTTTTTCCGTTCGACTTAGAACTCTAGAAAAACAACATTTTATTGATTCCTATATAAGCTCAACGGGTGGAACAAAGTTCGCCGGAACGGCTAGTTATATCTAATAATCACTATTGCCCCTATGGAAAATAATATCGAATCACCTCGCCACGGTGCCACAGGAAGATGTACTAAATTCCAAAACACATGTCTACTTTACAAGAGAAGTATGTACTGTATGTATGTATGTACACAGATAAGTTCATACCTACTGAGAAAACGAGTCCATCTTTTGCTAGTATCGTCATAGCCTATATAAATGTTCACACTAACCAAATAAGCAACAAGATTGTGTATACTCTTGTTAGGTCAACAATTACATCTAGATATCCAATTCAAATAAGGAAAAGGGAAATTGTGTCAATTAAATAAAAACCGAATTATTCTAGTACAGTGGTTTCCAACATGTTTTTTGTTGACTGCGTAAGAAAGAACTCAATCTCGCTTAGCCAACAGTCAACACCATGGGCGCCGGCAGAAGGGTCCAAGGGGGTTCAACTGCACCCCCCTGTCCGGAAAGAAAGTAGATAGAAAAAATTACCTGACTGAATTTGCGGGAGAGTAATGCTTTTCGAGACAATGTATATATGTATGTTTGTGTTTGTATGTAAATATGTATGTTGCTATACATGTTTAATTCGATGTTTTATATTAGTTAATTAATAGTATGTATAGATAGAGATGCACCCCCCTGAAAATAATCCTGGCGACGTCCATGGTCAACACACTCTCAAACTTTAGAGCAGTACAATAACCATACTATTTAACTAAAATCAATAATGCGAAGGTATGTTTATTTTTTATTTTTTTATAAACGCATTCGGGTATGTATTTAAATCTATTAGAATCGTTAGTTAACAACCATTTATTTTTTCTTAATTATTTGGGGTTAGATTTGATTTGTGTAACTGTCGATAAAAATTTGTTTATTTATTATTTCTTGTGTAACAGAGCCATGATACCCACATTTTTTTTTATATGTGGATATAGTGAGGAGGTCAAAAACTAACGTATGCTTTATTATTCCTATATCAGATATTAGTAAATATTCTCTTTGCCTATATCAAAACAGGTTCTCTAGGCCAAGGCAACAAGTTTTCAATACTTATCTACTTATATCTAATCTCAAACTAATTAGCATCCCATTAATAATAAGAGAAAGCATTATGACATTCAATCGAAGATATGTTCGTTAATACTTTAAGCTCAGAAGGATAAAAAAATGTTTTAGCTTACAAAAATTTCTTTTATTTTTCTGAAATATGCTCAATATTTTACGATTTTCTTGCAGTTTGGGAAGCGTAAAGATTATGTCTCAATTGATACCTGCGTTGATCGAAACATAATAGGTAATTCTTACATCGAAACATAATAGGTAAACTTCTATACTAATATTCTAAAGAGGAAAGGTTTGATTTTTTGTTTGGAATGAATAGGCTCCGAAACTACTGGACCGATTTGAAAAATTCTTTCACTTTTAGAATGATACATTTTCGATGAGTGACATAGGCTTTGTTACATCAAAATCGGTGAATTAGAAGCCAAGTTACGCAGTCGAAGCTGCGTGAAACTGCTAGTCAGAAATAAGTATTAAGGTATTTTTTACTGTTAGTCTCATTTTCAAATTAAAATTGCTACAAAGTTTCGAGGCAGATGCGTTACTTGTAGATTTACATTTTTAGGTTCAATTAAATACCAATTAGGTACTTCAGTGTCAAGGTAAGAATACATAATATGTGGCAAAAAGAACATTTTTTTTTACTTTTTTTTAAATTCATATCCCTTGAGTCTCTGCTTATCCCTTGAGTTATCCGTACCATCAGAGATTAGTAAATATATTATATTGTCTTTGGTAGTACCACCAGTACCACTAATTGGGAACCACTGGCCATATCGTTTTGTTTTTACAATACCTAGACACATTGTGTTAAATGCACCTTTAGCAAGTAGTGAAATCTCATCGTACCTACGTTTGATACAATCGCATAAAGTTTTGCATAAGAACCTAAATTTTAAATAATAGAAAATACATAAAATGTAGGTATGTTGGTATCAAATATTACCTACAGTGTAGGTATGTATGCTTGCTGCAAGTGGACTTTCTGGTGCTTAAACATAACACACAAAAACCAAAAAAGTACGTTGTCAAACTTGTAAACCTTAGATTGTGGCAAAAAGCCCTACTCGCTTGACAAGAAGGTAGTTATGTTTACTGTGATTAGGTAGGTACCTGTGTGGTCTATTCCCTTTGGTATGTTATTCTGTGGTCTATTCAAAATTGAATACCTACGAGAAATAAGTTTTTTTGTTGCAACTATATTTTATGTACCTAAGTATTAACTATAAACAACTAAAAAAATTTTAATCACATTTGTTTTTTTTTCATGATAGTAAATAAAAGTTCGTACTTATAATTTAAAATTTACTTTAAATATCTACCTACATTTTATATTCTAGTTACAAAAAAATAACTTACGAAATTGCTTTTTCGTTTTTGGGAAGCACTGTTTCACATTGTGATTAACGTCGTGTTTAATAAAAGTCGATATAATTTCCATTTCCACTGAGCACTGATTAATACCGCGATATATTTAAAAATCGAATGAAATTTTAACAACCGTTCACTCCCGATATCGAGGCCCAACTCAACTGCACAAAGTAAACAGCATCATTTAATATGTACTGATAGGAGACTGTTTTTGTTATATACATCTGATTCTAAAGCTAGATACATACTGGAGCGCCCCACATGGCCATAATAAATTCCACTTATTTTTATTTATTTGGTTTTACATGATACTTTATTGTATACATATAGAAATGTAGTTACATACTACATAACATTTAGACTATGCATCATTATTATATTTCTTTTTTTTTATGAAATTGAAAGGCAAACAAGCAGACGGATTTCCTGATGTTAAGAAATTCACGCCGCCTAGAGACACCAAAGGTGGTAATGGTGCGATGCCAACCTGAGTCCGGGATGTTAGGCCTCGAGCAAAAGTAAGTTTACCGGCTATCTTACCCTCCGAACCGGAACACGTCATGATGTTATGACGGCAGGAATAAGTAAGGTTTAAAGTACTGCCCACAAGACCAAAACCTACTGAAACATTGATTTAACATATTTTATAATAGGTAAATGGCCCAACATCCCAGCCTCAGGTTGGCAACGCACCATTACCACGTTTAGTGTCTCTAGGCGGCGAGAATTTCTTACCATCAGGAAATCCGTCTGCTTGTATGCCTTCCAATATCATAAAAAAAAAGTTCTTTTCATTACCATGTCATGTCATGCTGGTCAAATCTCTCAAACGGTGTACTATAGGGTGGTGTCTTGTCGCCTCTCCTTTTCTTTTACTTTATTAATTCCATAATTCAGTGACTGACCACGTTATTCAATCTCCAAATCTTCACGCACTCTAGCCTCACAGAATTTCAAAGAGCTATTCCTACCATTAATAATTCAACGTTGAACTGGTCATTGAAAATTGGAGCAGATCTTTTGGTCTTAAAACTAAAGTTGGTTAAGTGGCTAGCGTACACGGCCAGCTACTCCGACCAACCGCGAGGCTTGGGCTCGATTCTCGACGGGGCAGGCATTTGTGTGTTAAACATTTAGTTGTCTTTATTTCAGGGCCTGGGTGTTTATTAAATTTGTTCTGGTATCTATTTAAGTATTTCTATGTATTAGAATCGTTAACTAAAACCCATAACACAAGTATATAATTGACTTACTTTGGGGCTAGATTCAATTAATTTAACTTGTCCAGGAATATAAGTCCAAGGATTATTATTGGTAGTCCAGGAATTATTAATAGATTGATTGGATATACCCATTCTTTGTTAAATTAAATGGTGTCACTATTTCATAAAGCAACCACGTTAAAATTTAAGTATTTGTATAGACATAATACATATATAATACTCTTGGGCTGAACTACTTCATTAGATCAACAGGAAAGTTTTCTGTGCCTGGAATTCTCTGAATTTGATTTTTGTTTGCGATTCTCATCAACATTATTATAATTTATAAGTACCTACTTGCCGTATCTTTATTTCTCTCGATCTTAGTTTATGCTGACATTTGCTATGTAAATCTCATTGTTAACCAAGTCAACAAACTTGAGCGTCTTCAAAATTTCTGTATTCATATTTTCGTTACGTCAATATTTTTCTGAAAGTGAAGTCTGAATTTCGTACTGAGATCGATTCATTGTCTATACGTATTCGCCGTAATCTCTCTTTAACCCATATTACGCATTTAAAGGAGAGATTTTGCAATAGTGAGGTTAAATTTCTTAGACCAAACGATAATATTTCTCTATATGTAGGTAGGGACCTTGTTATAACACTAACTATGTATTGTAGCCGATCTTTTATCAGTAAATCTTTGGAAGCCAGAGAAGGTCTAAATATCAACACTTTTAAAAATATCATTTCACTTTTTACGTTGTCTGACTTGATTTAAGTTATTAATATGTATATTTTTCCATTTTCATAACAATTTGCTGTTTTGTGTATTATTTCTTTATTTTGTTTATCGTGTATTACGAGGACCTTCGTAAAACATTTCTTCGATATTATTTTCATATCATAAGTTTTTCTGGCGGAAGAGATTTGACTGAAGAGAAGCTGCTTTGTGTATCACATAGATTTTAGTTTCATTTATGGTCTAATTATTTATATGTTCCATATATTTGGTGTACAATAAAGAGTGATTCTATTCTATTATTTTAATCCTTCAATTGTCATAGCAACAAAAGATTGTAACTTATTATTTGGTTTTCAATTAAGTATCTATAACTTTTTTAATTAAATTAATTAATTCCTTGCCCTTGCAATGATTTTATTTCAGTTTTTTTAATTACTAAGTAAACTGATTTTAGCGATAAATTTTATGTGTCTTTGACTATTATCTTGGTATATATTTTCATGTTTAAAAAGTTTGCAATTATGTAATTAATAAGTTATTTAAAATTTTAGTGCGGTGTTAGTAAATTGCGCCTATTATGAAATAAGGGTACTTAAACAATTTTGTATTGTAATAAATCAAAACTGTTTAATCGATCATTAATTATTGTTTTATAATTGAATAATAATCTGCAATGGTTCCATGAATGATTATTTTACCGTTTAATAATCATTCGTGTCACCACGAACTACGCGCTCCTTCGGTCTTATTAATAATCATGGGATAACGTTGGAGTAAAATTAAGTTGATGTTATAGTCTGTATCACAATCTAATAAAGCCCTTATACCGGGTTGAACCATGGAGTACCTAATTTACTCCGCGTTTATTAATAAGATGCCTTAAATTTTATTTAAATTCTAGTAGGTAGCTATATTGTCGGACTACTAAAATAGTTGCTGCTAATAATGTAGGTACTACGTGGTACATGCGGTATACTCCAAAGCCTGGTGAAGTTGTAAAAACCGCGGGGTTGGCAACAAATTAGTCATTAAAAAAAAATAAAAAAACGGTGTATTCTGTAAGAGTTTCCGTAAACGAAATACAAAAAAAATAACTTATTTACGTTTACTACGTATTTTAAATTGATCCTGAAAAATATTCTCCGACAAACGCATGATGATTCGCCGACAGAATGTTTCGTTTAATTTAAAATACGTAGGTCCTAAGCAGATAAGTTATTTTTTTTTTGTATTTCGTTTACGGAAACTCTTACAGAATATACCGTTTTTTTTGGGATGACTAATATGTTGCCAACCCCGCTGTTTTTACAACTTCACCAGGCTTTGGAATATACCACGTACACCATGTAGTACCTACATTATTAGCGATTCTGAAACTGTTCTCCGACTCCGTTCATCATTTAGGTTTAGTATAGAACAATGCATAAATAAGCTGTGTCGACGAATTCGTGTTTGGTGGAAAGTTCTGTCGACGATTTGCCTGAAGAAGAATAGTTCTGTTAGCGAAACATTCGTAGAGGAAAAATCCTGTCGTCGAATCTCTCATATGAGAATCGTTCTGTTGCGAAACGTTAAAAGGAGAAAGGTAGTGACGATGAAAAACTTATAAACGAAACATTCTGTCGGCGAATGTCATGCGGAGAAACGTTTGTCGGAGAACAATTTCAGAATCTTTTAAATTAACTTTTTTTTTACATAGTCGCCTAATGTTTCTAATTCGCTATCGTTGTGGAGGTCAAAACTAAGATTATTTAGTATACTTTTTTTTTTACTTTAGATTACTTTTCGATTACTTTTTTTTTACTTTAGATTACTTTTAGATTACTTTTTTTCACTTTAGTATACAAATATTAATTTGTATTGGTATCAGTTAATAATTATAGAATGAACACTACATGAATAGGGCAATGTATTCTATTCGACTGCCGCTAAGATTTGGCTGTTGGCATTTGGTATCTACTTAGTTAACGGGCATTACAGGATCCTCTTTAACATTTAATTTAGAAATCGAAAATATCCTGCTAAGCTGAAAAGTAAGCATTGCATATGACCCAAAATAATGTTTAGGATAAATATGTTTAATGTCTATCTAACTTTGAATATTTCTTAATTACCTATTTTTTTTCGCTGTTTTTACCACTTCACCGGGCTTTGTGGGCCGAGCAGAGTGCTCAGCCCTAGACATTATTATTGAGATGGATTGGACTGTTCTCTACAACGCCAGCAATAAGGGCTGCCTCCCAGGAAACCGTACCTCGACTTGGTGCTGCGTTTTGGTTACGGGTGGACTTGATGGAGGAGTAGTGGCTCGTCGCACGGCATTAGGCGCAGGGCGCAAGAGAGATCTTCGTCGCCGAGACCGGCGGCAATGGTATAGTGTAGTGTTTTGAGAGTTTGTATTAGGGTTGGCTTCTACTTCTACACACTTGACATGAAAATTATCTAAGCGAATTAAGGTTTCTAGTTTCTACGGGATGATAGGTACCTAGTTACCTAGTCATACCGTTTCTAAAGTCTTAATAAGTCTGGTCTGGTGGATTAATCTTTTTAACTTTTGCGTCGGTATAGGTATATACTGTAAAATAACGTGAAAGAAACGTGATGCAGCAACGATCTAAGATGGTTCAGATATATCCAGAACATTTATCTTGAACTTATGACGTTATTGCAATAAAATGGTAGTCTAAACATTCTGTAATTGATTTATGATTTACTACCTACTTCATGTATTAATTCTATTATGATTAGATAACTACAGTTTACTTAATAAACAAATAAACTCAAGGACATTTTTATTCCCCTTAAGGAATGCAAAAAATATATTTTTCAACGAATGAGCAAAGTAAAGTAAATATTTTGTTTGCATTTTCTTAACTTCGACTTATTTATTTATAAAGAAATTACATCCTCAATTTTTAGAGCAATATACCAAAGAGGCAAATATCTCGACCCTAAAGATGTACATTCTGCCAAAAAAGTATCAGTAATGGATTATATTTTTTTATCGTTCCAAATTCAAATTTTTGTTTTATTGTTGTTAGATTAGCACAACTTATGGGCACAACTGATTACCATTTTTTGCGCGGAGTTTGAGTTGCATCGGTTATTTATATTAAATACATTGCTGTTTTAAGTTGAATCATATTAAGTGTGTATTGCGAATTTCGTAATGTATAAAAACGTCGAAGAATTTGTCTTAAATTCAACGTCGCAAACTATGAGGAAATAGTGGCTGAAAATCATCATACAACTTTGAAAGCGATAGCCGCTGCACTGTCCCTCCGTATCATTTTAACTAATATTTTGGCTATGAAACATGTTGCCGCTCGACTAGTCCCAAAATTCCTGAGTTTTCTCCTGAGTTTCAGTCATTGTCACTGGTGACAACTGACGAGACCACGTCTCGTTATGAGTTTGACATGCAAACTTGTCAATTAGCTTCAGAGTTGCGCCTTCCTTATGAACCAAAACTGAAAAAACTACGCCAAACTCGTTCAAAAGTCAATGTCATGTTGAGAGTTTTCTTTGACTATCGCGATGTCTTGCACTCGAAATTCTTGCTGGTTGTTCAAACCCTAAATAGGGAATATTATTTGAACGTTATGCGGTGTTAAAAGAGAAAATTCGACGAAAAAGGCGCGGGTTGGAGAACATTTTTTATGATATTGGAAGGCAAACAAGCAGACGGATTTCCTGATGGTAAGAAATCCACTCCGCCTAGAGGCACCAAAGGTAGTAATTGTGCGTTGCCAACCAGAGGCCGGGATGTTAGGCCTTGAGCAAAAGTAAGTTTACCGGCTACCTTACCCTCCAACTCAGTTCAGGAAACAGAGTTAATAAATGTTTTGAGGAATGGTGATTGGATTATTCTTTGTGTAAGTGTATCGTTTCTGAACTTTGAAGGTGATGGAATAAATGTTAAAGAATAAGAAACAGATTTCCCGGTACTTTCTTGACAGAGTAGTATACGAGGGCCATTCAATAAATTTTTAGCCTAAGAAAAATAAAGAAAATTTTGAGAAAGTAAATATTTATTTTTCAACATAGTCTCCTTTCAATTCAAAACACTTGGACCAGCGATGC
>NJDC01017797.1:49477-80416 GCA_002245475.1 Calephelis virginiensis
CCAAAAAACACTGGCCTTTCCTGCCGATTGAACAGTCTTCGCCTTCTTTGGAGCACGTTCGCCGCGTAAAGTCCACTGTTTCGACTGTTCCTTGGCCTCTCGTGTGTACCAGTGAACCCATGTTTCATCGACAGTCACAAAACGACGCAAAAACTCCGCCGGGTTGCGTTGAAACAGCCCCAAACATGTCGCCGATGTGGTCTCACGGTTGCGCTTGTTGTCTGGTGTGAGCAAACGCGGCACCCGTTTTCATACCCAATTCTTCGTGCAGAATATGATGCATTGTCCCATCTGCGATGCCTACAGTCTCAGCTATCTCGTGAATCTTCAGTCGCCGGTCTGCCAACACGAGATCGTGGATTTTTTTTACGTTTTCTTCTGTAGTAGCCGTTTTCGGTGCACCTGGGCATGGCTCAACAAAAACCGACGTGCGGCCACGAGCAAACTCGTTGAACCAATTTTTGACGGTCGCCATAGAAGGAGAAGAGTCACCGTACACAGCATCCAAGCGCTCTTTGATTTCGCTGCGCGTTTTCCTTTCCAAAAACAAGAATCTAATCACCGAACGATATTGTTCTTTTTCCATTTTTGCAAAAGCGACCGACACGCTCGCTTCCAAAGGCTGTCAAAACAAATCAAATGAAGGGAAAAGACTGAAAACTACTTGATAGACTTCAAAAAGTATTTACTGCACGATAGTAAAACTCTTTTGTAACAATATTGTCTTTGGTAACAACAACGCCACGGGGCGATGAGGCTAAGTAATTATTGAAGACCCCTCGTATGACCCGTCCCTTGCTAGCATTATTGAATTTGTGGTACAAAGAGTATATAACTACTACGTAATAAGAGACGGGACTTCCATATATACATAGCAAACCCGAATTATAAATAAAGTTTATTTAAAGTAACACAATACATGTCACTTCACATAACATGGTGAAAAGGTATAACCTGTATAATTTGAAAGTAAGCCTAAAGGCATTCAGATATAAGGCAACTAGTGTCATATGATTTAGGCGAATAAAAAACATAGCAAACTTATTTTTTTTTTATATGAAAGTTGCTTAAACTGGATTCAAGTTAATCTATGATTATTATCGAGAGTTTTGGCGCCACTGAGAGAAAAGATGGTCGACATTTTTTCATAATTATTGAATTTATTTCGTGTTGATATTGAGTGAAATTAATCAATTTTGGTGGCATTTTGTACAATTTTGTTCAGTGAAAGTGCACAAATTAAATAATCACTAAGAAATTAGCATATCGTGTATTTCCTCGTTGCCGCCAAATCTCATTCATGAGCTTGAGTAAACAGGCCACCGCTTTACCCAAGAGCCTGACATGACTTCCTGACGACTTATGACTGATGAATAATTAAAATTAATTGAAATTGATATAAAATTTGATGCAAATTTCTACTTGACTAATGGCTAAATACTTACATGAAGGCCAAAACCTAAAGAAAGAAAAAGAAAAGAACATCGATATCGAACATCAACGAAGTTTTAAATCCTGTCAAAGTTTAAAGTATTACATTTTTAGGTTAATTAAGACCAAGACCTTTGGGCCATACTGCAATGTCTTTTTAACAGTCATAAGTCATTTTAGGTCATAGGTCGTAAGTCACAGGTCATAAGTCAAAGTCATGTCAGGGTCTTGAGTAAAGCGGTGGCCGCGTTACTTAAGCTCATTTAGTGAGATTTGGCGGTAACGAGGAAATACACGATACACTCGTTTCGTCGTAAATATTTCACTTGTACACTTTAACTTTTTCCCCGTGTTGGTCCGGGCTCCTTTGTAGAATAGGCCATCTGCCTTCCTTTGCCAGGCGGCTCGTAAAAGGCGAGCATAGGCTTGCCATCACTAACACCGTGACATCTCAGTAGGTAGTAGAGTTTCGCAGCGACTCACCCGGATTGGTACCACCGCCTTACCTATTCCTGCCGCCATAACGTCATGACGTGTTCCGGTTTGGAGGGTAAGGTAGCCGGTAAATTTACTTTTGCTCGAGGCCTAACATCCCGGCCTCTGGTTGGCAACGCACCATTACCACCTTTGGTGTCTCTAGGCGGCGGGAATTTCTTACCATCAGGAAATACGTCTGCTTGTTTGCCTTCCAATTTCATAAGAAAAACTGAACAAAATTGAACTATATTTCACCTAAATTAACTAATTTTACTCATAATTTACACAAAGTTTAATAATTACGAAAAACTACGACCATCTTCTTTCACGATGGCGCCAAAATTCTTAAATTATTACTTTTTCTTAAAGTTAATTTGCCCCTTTCTGGCTAAGACCCTTCTGCCACGTCTTCCGTACTAAATATATATTCTTCTTAACAGTCATAATTAGTCATAAATCAAAGTCGTGTCAGTATCTTGAGTAAAGCGGTGGCCTCGTTACTCAAGCTTATTTAGTGAAATTTGGCGGCAACGGGAAATGCACATCATTTCTTCATAAATATATCACTTGTGCACTTTAGGTGAACAAAATTGAACTAATTGCCTCCTAAATTAACTAATTTTACTCATAAGTTATACGAAGTTCCATAATTACGAAAATACTACGACCAAACTTACTTAACTTAAATAATCTAGAATCTATTTTTTGTAGTCCATGTCATTAAATTGTTAGCTATGCAACATTTGACTTTAATGCCTTATAGTGCAAGATACAACAAAAATCTTTATTTAAACAGTAGGTGCTCTTTTGAGTTTAAGAATAACGAACAAGTAAACAGTTATTTAGACTTTATGAGACAACTATTGCCTGTAGATAGCATAAATGTTTCTAATGCGTTGTTATCTAGTAGCCTGAATCTGTGTGTAAGTTTACTGACACACAACAGTGGCAGCCACTGACGCTATGGCAGCAGAAATGAGTAAGGCATTCGGGCAAAAGCTGCAATCTATTCTACCACGTTAGTTTGACCGATTAAAAAATGTAGTCAAAATAATCCAGTAATCTAGTTACATAATCTTATATTATAATTAGTCATAAAGCTAACCGTGAATGCTCTTTTTAAGGTTCCTTAGCCGATTGCAAGACACGGAATTCTGAAAAGAGCATGTCAGTCTGTATGTCCGTACAGTGCTACAGTTAATTTACTCCCAAACTGTTATGACTGAGCAGTTTGAAAGTTTGAAAAAAAGTGGCAACACTGAATTTTTCATTAAAATGTCAAAAAATATCCCGGTCGATGGACAGAGAAGTTGACACACGGATGGAACGAAGTTTAAGAAGAATGTTTATGAAGCTAGGAACATCTTTGATCAAATTTCGATGTTACTGGTAAATTAGATGAAGTCATCCAAGTAGGGATGCAACATCGATCATAAAAAATATCGATACTACAATATCGATGTTTTTGAATATGAAACATCGATAACGATAATGTCAATGTTTATGAACGATACATCGATGTTATTTCTGATGGTTTTTAAAATACTAGCTGACCCAGCAAACTTCGTGTCGCTTGACATTCATGCCAGATTGGCACAAAATTTATATAAAAATTAAAAGTATTAAGTTTGCTATGTTTTTATTCACCTATTGACCGCCTCGTTGGTCGAGTGGCTAGCGTACACGCCTAACTACAACGATTAACAGCGAGGCTCGGGTTCGATTCCCGACGGGGCAGGCATTTGTGTGATGAACATTTTGATGTCTGCATTTCTGGGTCTGGGTGTTTATTAAATTTATTCTGGTATCTATGTAAGTATTTCTATGAATTAGTATCGTTGACTAATACCCATAACACAAGATATAATTTGCTTACTTTGGGGTTAGATTCTATTTGTGTAGTTTGTCCAGAGATATTTATTTATTTATTTACCTAAATCATGTGACACTAGTTGCCTTAAATCTGAATGCCTTTAGACTTATTTTTATATTAATCGGGTTATACCTTATCACTGTGTTGTTTAACAGACTCTGTTACTTGTCTGTCAAGTGTCTTGTGTCACAATATGAGTAAAGTAGTAGTAAAAGTACAAGAGTAATCGATCAAGCAACTCAAATTAAAGACCTGTAGGGGAGGGCAGCTGCCCCTCTTGCCCCTCCTTGGCGACACCCATGGATATAAGACTGAAAATATCTATGTAAAACACAGACTTCCTAAAACTAAATACTTCCACTGTCCTCAAATAATATCTTAGGTTTAATCAGTAGGTACCTAGCAAACTTTTTTTTATTTGAAAGTTTCTCTAAACTGCGCTTTAAAATACTTTTCTTTTTGATTTTTTTATGGTGGTTACTAACTGCAGGTCAAATGTTAGGGGAAAACATGGAGGATAGAGGTAAAGAGCACCGTCTCAGTGCATCAAATCAGGGAAAGTGTCCATCAAAACAGGGAAATTAAGAGTAGCGCTGCGATCGCATAGGATAAACTTTTATAGAACGCGCCACACGCAATTTGAGGATGTAGAAAAATAAACAAGGACAGACAAACTTCCGTGTTGCTGTGGCGCACTTTTTAAATAATTTGTAATTGGAAAACATTTAAAAAGTGGTTACTTAACTCATGAAAAAAATTTTATTTCTTCATTTGGCTTACTTCACTCACTATTAAAACACCCACATTCGTATCGTAGTTTTCGTACCCCAGCATTATTATGGTATGTACTTAAAACTCTATTTTCAACAAATGCTGGACACTTTTTCGAGATCCCCTCCATATCAGATGGTGCTCCTTACCTCTATCCTCCATGGGTGATAAAGAGATACGTTTCAAGTTTAATTGCATTCCTGTACTGAAATTTAGTTTAATATATTTAGTGGTATCCAAATATAACATTTCTTATTATCGTATTCATAAATAAACGAAACAATTAACAAATTATGTAATCTTTAAGGGATACCATATAAAAGTGATGCGCTCATTTATTTTCATGACTTTCTTGGCAGACTGTACTATTAGCAGTTTTTTTTTTGTAACTGGTATCATTAGTTGCAACATTGCTATTATTATATTTATAGGCGTAATGCAATTTATTTAAAATTTAAAAAAATGCAGATTATTTATTTAATGATAAACTTTTGAACTTTGAAACCTCTAAATTGTAATTTGGAATTTTAAAGATGTTGTGCGATAAAGTTGTATAACATGACAGTGATTCGTGTGATCAATAAGTTACATTTTAGGCTATAACTACGTTTTTTATGTTTTCCTCTGTTTTCTTAGTAAAGTCTAAACAGAGGTTTATTATATAAAATCAGTGAATATGATCTTTACACCAATTTATATAGCTATGACATTTATAAAATCTTGGCGTATTCGCTCTCTAAGATCACGTCTTTCTGAGTTTTTGAGTGGAAGTAGAGGAGTTCGGTTTTACGAAACATGTGAAGGTAATGTTGTATATTAGAGCCCACTACATAAAATTGTGAAAACACATTCTTGTACTAGTATGTAATTCTCACCAAGTGTAGATTGCAAGGAGTTTTCGGTTGGAGGAAGACTTTCTTGTGTATCATTGAGGACAGCAAACACAGTTTTCCTCATATTCCATTAATTTAGTCACATTCAATATTTTGGTATAACTAAGCTTAGATAGCCTCCAGTTTAGCTGTTTCTCAATCATTTTGAGAGCACAAGAAGCTAGAACGAATTATACATTTAAAATAAGAAGAATAGAATTTAGCTGTGAATTATTTGTGTTATTTTATTGTATAACATGTAGAGTACATAACTAGCTGTCTCCATTTTACACTAGATGCTTCTGTTATGTCATTACAGATTGCTATTTTGTGACAGAAATATAAGGCTTCACATACAAGTTAATAGGTTTTGTATCTCAAAGACTAAAACATGAATTTCATTACCAACACTAGGCACAACAACCAAGTATGAGTATTACTAACACAAATCTGTAGTAGCCCAGGCAGGTTGCTGCTAACACACTATAAAACAATACTATATCAAGTTTTTTTTTCTCCATAAGAAGCTCTACTGAACATCTTCGACATTACAATCTAGTCTTTAGTTTAATGAGTAATTCTAATTTCTCTTAATCGTCTAAGCTACAGTCTCTAAGTATTAGTCCATCAACTTTTACTTAGTGTCTGTAAAATTAAGTTCCATTGGTATCTTAAACTTAAAACACTGTCACTTGATTTTGGCATTAGCACTTTTGTGAATCTACACAACACTACACTAGTTCATATGGCTTTTTTAGCCTTTTCTGTATGTATGTCTGCTATGTACCAGGGTGCATATGCAATATCTCTAAGCACTTTGTTTTGAAACCTTTGTATACACTGTATATTGGTATTTTTGTTACATCCCCATAACTGTTTACCATAAGTCCATATTAGTCTTAGGACTTGTTTATATATTAATAATTTTGTTTTGGATTGTTAATTTTGAATGTCCTCCAATAAGCCAATACATACTTCTATAACGTATGCCTAACTCTTCTTGTTTCTTTTTTACATGAGCTTTCCACCGTAGCTTTGTATCGAGTGTCATATGCAGGTATTTAGCTATGTTGGAGTATAGCACTATTTTCTCATTGATGTAAATTGGTATGTTTTTAACTTTTTGTTAGTAAAATTAATATGTGTAGACTTGGCTTCATTCAGTTTGATCCACCACTTTTTTGTCCATGACAGGACTTTAGTTACAGCACTTTGAACTTTTTCTGTTGCTTCTTCTTGTGTACTTTCCACAGCAATAATAGCCGTGTCATCAGCAAAAGTTGCAATAGTGCTATTTTCTATTTCCAGTATATCACAAGTATAAAATATAAAGTAGAGTAGTACTTGATATAGTATTGTTTTATAGTGCACTATAAAACAATACTATATCAAGTAGAGTAAGTAGTACTTGAATTACCTAATATTGTTTTATAGTGTGTTAATTGACATAATATTTTTATGATATTGGAAGGTAAACGAACAGAAGGATTCACGGCTCATAAAGACATCTAAGGTGGTAATGGTGAGTTGACAGGCTGGGATATTAAGCCTCGAGCAAAAGTAAGTTTACTTAAAGCTCGGTGAAGTTGTAAAAATCACGAGATTAGCAACAAATTAGTCAATAAAAAAAAAAGTTTACTGGCTACCTTACCCTGAACCGGAACACGTTATTACCTGATGGTGGCAGGAATAGGTAAGGCAGTGGTACTAATTTGGACGAGTCGCTACGAAACTCTACCACGTATTTAGATGTCACAGTGTTAGTGACGGTAAGCCTATGCTAGCCCTTTACGAGCTGCCTGCCAGGAAGGCAGATTGTCTATTCTGCAAAGGAACCCGGTCAATCATGGAAGAATACCTCTTAGCCAAAACATTAACCTTTGACTTGTTTTATAGTTATTTATAAAGTATAGTCCATTATATAATATTAGTCATCAACATTAAAGCCCGAAAAAAAATTAAGGCTGACATAACATAGTAAGATAGGCCTTTACAAGATGGACCAATAATAGTTATCTTAAACCATTGAGCAGCTGGTAGTTGGTTTTTATTAGTTGTATTAGCTTAGTGGGCTGTGTTATGCAGTTAACCAAAAACTTGTGTAGACTATACATATTTATAAGATAGACCAACAATATGAAGCCAAAAAAGCACATTAGCAGAATATAGGGTTTGTATTTTATGGGCAGGGTCTAATAATGACCAAACTTATTACGATACTTTTTGTTTGCAGATTTCCCAACAAGTCATTTTCAACCAATTCCACAGAGTGATAATAAATTGTATGTTACCAATTTTACAAACAATGATTACACTAAAAGAGTATGTAATGTGGACAAAATGAAAACAGTAGACCTAAATGACTGGATTGCGTGCATAGTGGGCATGCCGCTGGGATCAAAGGATCATGCTCATTCGTCTAACTTAGATCTGGAAGTGCTGCTTGAATGTTCAATGGAACCTAACAGTAGTTGTACTGACAATAGTATTATACCTGTAAGTTTTCAAGAAATAAACACTGTATATTTGACATTAGTTGTTGCCCACAAAGTTGCCTGCATGGTCCCATATTCGTTTCGGACAAAACAATTCTATGTGTTAATCCAAGTTGCCCTCTAAACGTGTGTCACATTTCATGAAAATCGGTTTACCGGTTTTTGCTTTAGGGAGTAGGTAACTAACAAACAAAGATACAAACTTTTGCATTTATAATATAAGAAATGGGTACTTATTGTGATTGTGTAATTATTTGTGATTGTTTTGACTATTCTAAATTTTTTATAAACTTATAAGTGCAGCTATTACATAATCAGATCCTGTCAAGTAACAAAAAACTCATTTTTTTGCTTGCAGCATTGTAGCAGTGATAAAAATGTTACAGTTTTTATAAAATAGGATGGCATTTATGTGGACATATTTTTTGCAACTTACTATGTTGTTACTAGATGTTACTAGAGTTTGTCTGAGGCTAGAATACCCTCCAATGGCCGGAGTCGCCCCTCTTACAGTGCAGGAGGGGGCCCAGTGAGGACCGGGCCTTAGCCGTCGGAGTGAGATGGTGAATGCCAACGCGACCCCATCTCGCTCCTAGCCGGGCGGCGCGAAGGTCATAGTGTGGTTTTTAGTCGATTCGAGTCCGACATACGGGGGTATTTTCCACACGTAAAAAAAAGGCTAGAATACCCTACTCTCTAAGCTGCAACTTGACAATGATGAGAATAATGTAGGTCAGACAGGATAATGTAAGGTGGTCTTATTAAGCTATCACTACACTCTAGGTGGCAGAGTTCTGTGATAACTCACCAATATAAAAAGACATCTTGAAAATAATTAAATTATGTTTTATAAAAAATCACAAAATATGGAAGTCGACAGTTGTTGGAGTGGTTACTATATTGAAGCAATATAGAATTTGATACAACTTTAAATAAATATCTCTAGACAAGTTACACAAATTGAATCTAACCCCAAAATAAGCAAATTATGTGCTTGTGTTATGGGCGTTAGTCAACAATTCTAATACATAGGAATACTTAAGTGGAAACAGACACCAGAAGAAATTTAATAAATAAATTTAAATTTGATAAATACCCGGACCTGGAAATGGAGCCATCTAAATGTTCATCACACAAATGCCTGCCCCTGTCGGTAATCGAACCCAAACCTTAGGATAGGTCAACGTAGTTAGGCGTGTTTGCTAGCCACTCAACCAATGAGGCGGTATTATAATATTATCTATAATTAAATATATTATTTTGAATGTGATTTTTTCGTAAGATTCAATTCTGACATTTCCAATTTTTGTGGTGCATGAAACTTCTATTTGTGCCATAAGAAACAACACTTGCTACTTACTGATTTATAATAACTAGATTTTTTTCCAGTTAGAGTCAATTGGGGAACCGTTAGCATGGAAAGCAGGTTTACATTTATTAATTATATTGAAAACAAATGTAGAAAATCTTAGCCTTGTTGGATTTAATTATCTTGGTGGTGAAGTAATAATAAACCATAAACTACCAGTCAAGAGTATCGAAAGTAAGTATTTCTTTTTATTTTAAATGTGATAAAAATTGTGGCTTTGGCATATCTCTTAATTTGATTGTTTTGTTACCTCTCATATAATGGGACTTAGTTTTCTGCTAGCCATTGAAATACAAGTGTAAATTTCAAGTCAATAATAAGTACAAATGATCCTATAACTAAAAATGTATATATCTTGCTGTACTATAAGTGTTTATCACAATTGCTTGCCTGCCTATTCGACACTCTTTTTTTAATTCCCACTTAAGTACAAACATTTTTCTAGCTGTGAAAATACTTGGAGAACCCAACAAAGCTACAGATCTATCATTAAGAGCACCTCGGAACAGTATTAAAACAAGCCTAAGGAGGCCACCCAGAGTTTTCCAGTGGTCAATACATGCGGAATTGTTAAGAAAACTATCTGATATTGTAGAATCAAGAAATTTTAATGTTGAACCAGAAGTTGACCAACAATTAGTTTTGAAAATTGCTAATGTTAGTCCAGATTGTGCACTGAACAACTTGACTGTTATGGATGAACCTACACATACAAAGACTGTTTTAATAGAGCAATCGCAAGATATAGAAAATATATCTAATCATAAAACTTATAATAATATGTCAGAAATTAAAACTCATACAAATCTAGATTTAAATAACCATCTTGTTTGTGAAAATAATGTAACATCTAATGACATATCTTTGAGAAAATCACCAGATGTATTACAAAATACTAGTAGTAATAATATTGTTAAGACTGATAAGAAATCTCTAAATGTTTCAAATAAGTCGCCAAGTATGTCTCCTAGAAATAATATAAACAAATCGCCCGACAGAAAAGACAGATTATCAGAAATAAAAAATAAATTACCAGAAGAGGAAGTAGTAACGGAAAAAGTTATAAAAATTCAGCATAATATTTCCCCAAAGAAAACAAAGTTGAATCTAGATTTAAAGAAAGGGCATGGGCATATGTCTTCATCTCTAGTAAATATTTCTAGTCAAATACAATCTGTAACCACACATAAGAAAGTTATAAGTACTACAGTGCCAGTGAAAACTCAGAGCCAGTCTGAGGTAGCTCAACGGAAACAAGTTGAGAGTTCTCAAACATCAAAAAGTTTGAGAGGATCCCGTCCATTAGTTAATACAAAGTCTCCAAATGTTCTTATATATTCTGAAAGCATAGTGGCTAGAGATAATTTAGAAGCAACATTGAAAAAAGTTTTAGATTGTGATAGGTAAGTTTTCTATGTATTTATTTTTATTATTATTTTTTATATTTTATATATTTGTATATTATTTCCTTCATTATCTTCTTGCTACATTTAACCCAACACTTCGAAAAACCTAAAAGTAAATGCAAATCTTTGAAATACCATTTAATACCTTACTGTATGTACTATTTAAAGGACTTATAAAGCTTATACAATTCTAAAAGTGAGTATTGTGATGTGATTAGGTTATATCTTTTATGTTTGCATTTGTTGCATTGGACAATTTGTAATGACTCATATTAATTAGCCTTAGGCTCAACGTTCCTATTTTAACTTGTTAATTTTTTTTTACAAGTGAGTAAGTTTTTTGATGGTAGAAAATACATGTTGATTGTAGATAGATAGGTAGGTGTGTCCACAATCAAACACAAAGACGAGAGTGGCGAAACAAAGCTATACAGCACTGGTGAATGTGTTGTATATGGACCCTGTGCATGGTATAGGTACACAGTGCATAGCGTCAGCTCAGAGGCGCTGACCGGAGGGGCGTGGCGCGGTCGTGCGGCACTGGTGGCGGTGGCGGGCAGCGCGGGCGCGGGCGCGCCGCTTCTGCTGGCGCACTTGCTGGCGGGCGGCCGCCTGCTGGCGCTCTGCTCTGACCTGCTGCACACCGTGCTGCCGCACTACAAGACCGCTGAGGTAACTGCTCACTTCATATCACCCTATTTATGGCTAACAGGGACTTAAATCGACAAGCTGATTGCAAGAAAAAAATCGGCCTTAGAAAACTCACAAGATTATGATTTGGATAGTATTTGTTGCTTTTAATGTTATTTGCATATTTGCACAATTAGTACGTTTATTTCAGTCTACCAGCAACAGCATTACATATTTACTTTTTTATAATTATCTTTGTAAAATGAATACCCTACTTCGGTATCAACGTTTCTCCGATTTTTCTTAATAATATTTAATTGAAGATGGCTTACGGTTGAAGCGAGATGCTCTTTTTTTAGTAGCAAAGACTACATCAAAGTTGATCCAGTTGAAATCGTTAGGCAAAGACAAAGATTAAAATAAAAAATGTGTTGAGGATAAAACTGTCTAGCAACATGTTCTTTGATTTAGTTGGCTTTCTTATATAAAAATACTAATTTTCATAATTTTGTAGTCAATTTTATTTTTTCTTTTTTATTCTTAATTGATTTATGTATTTTAATAATATGGCTTTAGTTTTATTACTTTTTTTAATGTGCTCATCAAACCCTCAGAAAGAAATTAATTAATGTGTACTTTTAATTTCAGATAAGAGAAAATGAAATTGTTCAATTCTCGTACGACAAATGGAAATCAGTGAAAATGAAACATCACATCTTTTGCTACCAAGCATCGCCAGCTAAAAAACAATTCTCCACTGAAAGTGACAGGCAGTAAGTTTCTTAACCATGTGAAAGAAAGGTTTTTATTTTTATTCCAGGAACATTTATTATTTTTTTCTCTGACTACTATAACAATACATGAAAAATATACAAACTTTGATATATTTCATTATTTAGGTACCTTACTGTGATTAAATAAAACAGATTCCTTGTATGACACTAGATATTAGAGATTTTATAGTATGTTGATGGTTAATGAATTTTATTAATCCAAATTAAGAGACTAAATTAAAAACTTTTAAACAAAAATATATTGAAACGGATTTGTCTTTCATATCTTTGCAACTTTGTATTAGACGTTACGCGTATTTTATTTTTGGTTTCTAGTTCAGTTACATGATAAGCTCATAAGTCTACGATCTACAGGTACAGTTTGACCATTACCGCTGTACCGCACTCAAGCATACCTTGGGTGCGGTGGGACAGCTAAGCTATATCCTGCCATTATTTGACACTCATTTTGTTTTGTTTCTACTTGAGGTAGACCGATAGTGATAAGGGCGGACTTACAAAGCGCAACTAACGGGCAACAACAGATACTTCCCCCCGTCTACCCGTGCGCACACAAAAGGCGCGGTCCAGCGGTAATTGTCAAACTATAATACCCATTCTCTCAGTTGCAAATTTCAAATTGATCCTAAAAAAATTTCATTTGAAGAACGGGTTCTCTTCTCAAAATAGGTAGGGTTCTCATAGTAGGTTTAGCGTTTTGTTCATTAGTTTCAGTCATTATTCGTGTATTTATAAAAAAAAGGAAAACATGAATTCAGTTACGTTTTTCTCAAAATTTAGATGAAGTGTGTAGATGTGTTGGAGGTTGACGTTTTCTGTAAAGTAGTTTTTGTATTTTTAGTACAATATCACCAGCTTTGAAATTGTGTACATTTGCCGTGTATTTTAGAGTAATTTGGATTTGTGTAAAACTGTACATTCGTTTTGCAGAGCCAGTTTGGAAGCCAATACGTGTTGGTACGCAATATGATATGCCCTTATTTTTATTACAATAATATGCTATGTATATTACTTATATTTGCTCCGTAATATGCTTGCTTGTTCTTAATTTTAATTCGGCTATGTTAAAGGTGCTTTATGTAATGTGGCTTTAGAAATTCTTAATTGAATGCTTTATTTGACCACCTCGTTGGTCGAGTGGCTACCGTACACGCCTAACAAGACTAACTTACCGCGAGGCTCGGGTTCGATTCCCGACGTAGGCAGACATTTATGTGATGAACATTTAGATGTTTTCAATTCCGGGTCTGGGTGTTTATTAAATTTATTCTCGGATTTATTTAAGATTTCTATGTATTAGAATCGTTGACTAACACCCATAACACAGGCATATAATTTGCTTACTTTGGGGTGAGATTCAATTTGTGTGACTTGCCCAGGAATATTTATTTATTGTCCTCAAACTTTATCTGTCAATGTTTCGAAACACATTTATAATAAATAAAATAATAAATTAATTTGCTTGTTTATAATGTAAAGGTTTTTGTAATATTATTTGTATCTACTTCTATGTTTAAATTAATATGCAAAAGCTATTACTTAAATGTGTTGTTTTCTTAAATCGAAATTGAATTAAATTATTAAATCAAAGTTTTATGTTTGCTTCTTAGAGTATTTAGTTTGAAGTTTGTAGCCAATTGACGGAGCTACATTTTACTTTAAATTTTACCTTTAAGACTAAGATAGCTAACGAACAAGGAAACCTAGAAAAACGCGCCTGCCCTCTTTAACAGATTATTTTCTTAAAACTCGATGCATTGGCTTCATACGTATTATACATTGTGTTGTTATTTTATTAGAAATTAGACTCGAGAGTCAATTTTTAGGTACTAAAGTTATACAAAGGTAAATCGGAAATTTCGTATTTTAACGTTGTATATAATGCTGTATGTAACTGTGTAATGCAGATAAGTTAAAAGAAGTGATGTTCTCGATAACGAAAAAATGTTTACTTATTAATCACGAAACTTCGATAACTATTGGGCTTGAAACATAAAATTAGGCAGAGAGGTAACTTATATACACTACATGTAAAATGAATATAACAATAATAATGTCAGATAACTAATCAGAACTATCAAAAGAATGAGCCTCCCGCTCTTTGTCACAACTCATATCGTTTTGAAAATAGATTTGACACATCTGGATGACGTGTTTGCTCACCTCACCTTTTACCACGAAGCGCTTTTACTGCTTATATAATAATATTATAGCAATGAAAAATTAACGCTCATGGTTGTGTTCCATTACGTTACTAACGTAAAACTTAGGATTAGTAATCGTTTATTTCTTTGCGTTTGAAACAAACTATGGATTATTTCGAAAACGGGCGATGAAATCATACCTCTACATCACCGAACTATACATAGTATCATTGATATACCAAAATATTAATAATGTAATGAGTATCACGTACACGTATCGGATAATGCAAGTAAAACATTATATCGGTACAATTTGTAGGCAAACCAGATATTCTGGGCACCCCGGCCACGAGCTGGAGATCCAGGTGCTCGCCTCCGAGGAGACGTGGCGCACTCCGTCCCTGCTGCAGGCCACGGACCTGGCCAACAAGGGCGTTGCTATATTTTCACAAGTAAATGTGTTTTCATTTCGCTCTTTTGGTTGTTTTTTTTATTGTTGTAGTTTGAGAGTGCTTTGAAATATTTTTTTTATATAATATTCATAAATGTTTTAATATTTAATTTGACTTTTGTCCGCGTCTTCATCTGAGATTACTTCGTAATAAACACTTAATTTTTTTAAACTACTTCACTAGAAACCTATAAAGTAATGTTGAAACATTTCTGCATATTCGATTGAACTAATTTAGAGGTGTAGCGATGTCGCTAGAAAGTGGACATTATTAATTTCATTTATGTATTATAATAATTTAATTATGAAAATATTTTTTCTGCCCTCAAGGCGGAAAGTGACGTAATTCCTCGCTCTGCGCTAAACAAAATTGCCGTCATCCGGTTCCGTCTGGCAGAAAAAAGATGCTCACCTCTGAAAAAGTAAAGCATTTGATGACACTGTTTTTTTGTTTATTTGTGAGCAAAGACTTTTATTTTTTTGCCCTCAGTATTTACTGCTATGCAACAATAGAAAATAGTTTATAATACTCGTGAAATTTTGTAGGTTCACTTAGAAACTGATCCCACTGGCTATTTAGGAGAAGAGGGCACACAGAGCAATGAGGCCAGAATTGAAATATTACACAAAATACTAGGTGACATACTAGGAATGCATGTCAAAGACGTCGGTGATTTGCCCAAGATTAAATATACAAGAGGATATTTCTTAGGCAATCATGTGGTGAGTGTATTACATCATAATAGCTTCGGTTAATGTACTTGCTGTATGTTTCAGTTTTTTTTGATTGCGGTAGTTTTAAGTTTCTGTTTTTATCAAAAACATTTTTGTGTTTTATTTGAAAAAAATATCAATTAGTAAATCCAATAACAAGTATTACTGAGAGTTATTTTCTGTCATAAATGTTTTAAAGTGACTGACCAGTTATCCAAATTAGAATACGACAAAAAATTTAAGTGGTCGATTCATCATAGTTTTTAAAATCTCTTTAATGAGATTGTACATTAAATAGTTACTTAATCTGCTAGAAACAATCAGTCAACACTTTTTCGTAATTATTATTTTGACTTATATGTTACTTACTTAAAACAATTCAAAACTCAAATTCAAAAAATTTACATTTTTCATATACATAGGTAGTTTATGATTTGAAAATTCTTTAATAGAAATATGTTCGTTTTTATTTGCAACACAAAAAGTCACAAAGAACTTTAAAAAGAGGTCTTTCCAGCTGGCTTCATGTAATTCTTTCAAAGGTGGCCTCCAGTTCTATCTATAAGGTTCTTGCCTAAGATAATTATCTTAAATGACTACTAAGCATTTGTTAGTAATGTCTACGGAAGGAATTTTAAAGCTATGTATGCTTTTCTTGTATAAAATTCTGTCTGAACAAATATCATTGTCAACCAAATCCTTTGAATAATCCCAATCGTTTTAGTACCTTTTGTATTAAAGTAAATAATGATTTATATCAAAGATTTGGATCATCATAACACGACGACCTTGGTAATTCCTACATTAACACAGTCTCAAATCTTTTTTAAAAGATTTGCATTGAGAAACAAAAACAATGACTTTTTTGAGATGTTTGTATAATTATTGGTAGTTTAACTTAAAAAAACCGAAAGGATCAAACTTTGTTAATTATAATTTAAGTGAATATTTTAGATAAGCAATATTTATTTCTATAATCCAATAGTGAAAAAACTATTTAAGAAGTATTCATAAGTTGTATGTTACCCTTAACTGCCTTTGTATTGAGATTATTGGTATTAATTTTTTTATTTATTTTATGGTTTGTAACTGCTGTTTTCAGTGACCCTTGCTTTCAGACAATTACGAATCTATACTATTTATACTTCCTAGTATTGACAATAGCCATCACGGTACCACCGCTCACACTCCTAGAAGTCATATTTAAAACGTTCCAACAAACTTATGGTAAAATTTGATAGAAGCAAGTGTTACTTTGTGGATATCCATACTTAAACAAAATCAAATTTTTTAGTGGAAAGTTGCAAAGTTTTTCATTGCATTTTTATTTTAAGTATGACTTTGTGTCATACTGCCATAGCCAACGATAGTATCTGATTTTTTAAATGTTACATATTTGGTCTACTCAAGTATTGATGATCAATAGAGTCAATCCACGAAAAGTTGGGATTGGTGACTATTGAATATTAATCTATCATGATAGTAATTTATGTATTAAACATTTAAAAAAGTTTCAAGTTAGCTATGGTTTTAAGCCACATAAATTAATGAAGAATGAGAAAAATCTATTTTTAATAAAAATTAAAAAAAAATTGGAATAAAGCATCTCCACGCCCATATCCCCGAAGGCTTGTTTGACTACAATGAATGTTTTTCTCATAACTTCATCAGTAGAAAACTTATCCCTAGAAGTTCTTGATAAACACGCACCACAATATATATTGGTCAATATCTAATATCTTCACAAATCAATTTTTAAAAGAAAACACTTACAACTTTTTATTTTTTTTGTAAAATATGTAGAATAAACCATGAAGTAAACAATTAAATTAAAGAAATAACAGCAAATCTGACTTTCAAATTAACTAGCGCCATCTACTTTACACTTTTCTGATTATCTACCGTTCTGATATTATTATTATCGATTATTTAAGAATTTAAAATACATACGTAGTTTTCATTAAAAATAAAGAAGGCGTAAATTTCGATTTAGTGATGTGTTTGCGCCTCTTAAAAATTAAAAACTATGATACATAGAATAATTAATAAAAGAGATTACAGTCGGGGTCGTGTGGGCGGCGGTACCAAACGGACAGTACAGTACCTAATGTAGTTTATGTATAAGTGCAATGGTAACACTTAGTATCAATATTGTAGATTGAACCATGTAGCTGCTTCAAGTGAAACAAAAGATGCACTGTTTTAAGTTGTAAATGTATAAATACCGCAAAATATTCGGAATATAGAAGTGAACCCGTGAGTTTCCTGTGTAGACCCGTCTTGAGCTCTATATGTAACAATGTCCAATGTTGCACTGCGCTGTGTGGTAAAATGTGTGTAATAGGTGAATTTCAACACTGCTGTAGAAAAAGCTATGTGTGTGACTGACATTGGTATTAAAAAATATGCGCTAGTGATCGTTAAAATATGTTTGATTTAATTATAGATCTCCGCCAAACGTTACTAATGAAATCTTATTTCTACAGAAGTAGTAGACCTCGATAGTAAAAATTGGTCATGTGGTCAATTTAACGCACAACACTATTTCTGACGTCGCTACTTTACTTTGCAAAAGTCCGTTCAAAAACTTGGTGCAAAAACATCTACATTATTTGCCTTTATTAGATATATTGATAACACTCTTTTTTATTCAATTATTAATTAAAAGATCTGGCTTTTCCTGAAAGATCCTGAGCCCATAGCAAAGGCACTGGGCTCTAATGCAAGATTTTTGGGCTAAAAATATACTATATTTGGCATTTTAGAATAAATGGACTTTAGAACTTGACTACAAAAAATAATGCACTCCTTTTCACACTATACAATAGATTTAACTTATATCCAACTATTTAATTTGCAATTTTCCGCCAAAAAATAAATACGGATTATGGCGTGACAAAACAGGAAAAATAGTGCGCCATGAATGAATTGGACTTACCGGAAGTATCTGCTCGATTTAACTTATATTTTTTCCATATAATCTAAAAAGATAAAATAAACCTTGTTTCACTAAAAGTATAAATAGTCACACACAACATATTAGTCACTCATTATTTTAATATTAAACTCGTTCTAGTTACGTATAATGTTACGTCACGTTCATATTACAAGTACATATTTCTTCATTTAGGACACAGTTTAGTTGCAGTTATCAATTCATATGATAAAAACCCATAAAAAAATTAAATTGACAGCAATGATAGCATATATATTCGAATAACTAAAAATAGCTATGATTTAAATGCCTAGTAAATAAAAAAAAAAACACTGAAACGCACTACATAGTAACGTTGTCGCTAGGACTGTTGGGCGCTGCCGACAGGCGGGCCGGGCCACCTGACCGTGTGATGCCCGGTGAGACACCCATTCGCTACTCAGTTATGTGGACATTCATAAATTACGTCACGTCAGGGTTATTTGACATTCCTTTTCTACATTGTCACAGGCTTATTCACTTATGCCCGGTTCCTATAGTCAACGAAACATAATCCATATGTTTAACCACTCGTAGTTTGTCCAAAAGTAACGAAGCGTTACTCATGTTATCAAAAAAGGATTAAACACTACCATCTATTATCAAAAACGCCTCGTTTTGTGAATATAGGAGCAGGCCATTATGCGATTAGCTATTGGTATTTTTTTACTTTGTCGAATTTAGTGGACTCCCTGCCGTCCTCGTAGCCTGTGACGTAGTTTACGGATGAACCCATATTGGCTTAACAGAGATTTTGAGAATATTATTAATATTGTAAATACAATTGCTACATATTACAAAGTCTAAACATATATTACGTGTTATATATTTTATTAAAACTCATATGTTTCATCAAATAAAGTATATAGCTGAGTATTTAAAATTTGATACTATTTTTTCTCTGTATTTTAATGTCGGTTTTTTTTATAATTGTAATTAGGTATATTGTAATAATAATTGCTTTAACATTCTTGCAATCTCTGTTGTTTTTGTGCAGCTATTATTAAATCTTTTTGCGATAGACCCACGCTGACAACCTTAAGAGTTTAGTTTTTATTATAATTACATTTATTACCTACAGTTTAGTGAATGTAGAGCTTCAGAGCTTGCATATAGTAAATATTAGTAGGATACAAATATTGCTGACTTACAGTATATGTCGGTTAGATTCTATAAGCGTAGGCAATATTAATTCAGAATGTCATTATTAGCCTAAAGAATTTGAGATTTAAGACATGGTTATACACAATTTTTTTAGAGAGCGAACATCACGTTGCTATCCTTGTGGTAAAATATAACCGTGGCCTATAAACACCATAGATGTTGTAGGTGCGTTGCTGTCCTGTAGCCGGGGTGTTAGGCTTATTTCGTAAGTCTATCGGCTACCCCGTCCTCTAGATCGGAACATGGCTATCGTTCTGGCGGCGGGATTAAATAAGGTGTTGGATCTCCACCTAGGAAAGTTGCTGCAAAGCACTCTATCACCAGCTGTCTTGTTGGTACTATCTACGTGGATCTATGCTACAAAAATAACCAACACGGTGAATCAGTTGCGGTATTACCCCTACACATTACATAATTATTTGACAGAAGAAGGCGTTACTTTTCGGAAATCCATACTTAAATGCAAATAAAATTATTTAATTTACTATGTTCTGCCAAAAATGAATACGTATTATGACGTGACAAAACAGAAAAAACAGTGCGCTGTGAATGAATTGGACTTACCGGAAGCCGATGACCCCCAAATATATCCAACTCAACTCAACACACACCACTTAACTGTTTTATTAGCACCAACTATACACACACTACTAAAAATTGCACTGAAAATAACTACTAAACTACTGAAAATTCGAATCGAATTCTCCTGATGATGGTTCGGTTACGAAGTGAAACGCACGTTGAGTTTTTTGTTGTGTGTGTATTGTTGGTGCGAATTTAGTGGTTGGAGCAAATTGTTATTTTTTCCTTTCTATTGTTATAAAATTAAATAATTTTATTTGGACACAATTATTTGTATGGTGTTTAGTGTGTAGTTAATGTAATCACGTCTTACGAGTAACCTAAAAATATTTTTTGATATCAAATACACTTTTTTCTGGTAAGTTCCTGGGTTAGGCAAATATATATAAAATAATACCTTGCTACTGGTGCAGTAGGAAAATTAGTTTGAGAGACTCTGAATTTCGTCAGTTCTATTCACTCTTATAAGTATCGATTATAGCGTGGGTTCATCGTTCACTGTTGCTGCATGTAACACTGAGCTATTTAAAAACAACTTGAGCTTGAATCAAATACTTTTATAACAATATGGATATACAATTTAGTATATTGAATTTACCAAATGCTTTGTGCGTCACTTGAAAGCTAGAAAATAAGCGCTAATCTGCTTGAAATCGGTCTCACGCATGTTTTGAATTAGATGTCTCATGGGTGCAGCAGGTGGAAAGGTTTGAACTCGTAACTCTATCCCAAAAAAAAAAACAGAAATTAGAAGAGATTTAGAGTAAAGATAGTTTTCTATGTAAATGTATTAATGCACCCTTACAAAAATGATATCTGTTGATGCTCATTATCTTTTGTGAATGTTTTTTCAATATTAAATTTATATTAATAAAACAATGTTTAATTCGTGTTCAAACGCCACTAACACTTATAGGCAACTGGATGGCTCATATATAAATCAAATTGTACTATTTTACAAAATCCTAAATGTGTTTAATTCTCCGGTTCATAAGCATATCTCGCCATTTTATTACGTAGATTTAGTTTCGGAGCTGAGTGAAGACATCAGCTTATTATTAAGTTCAAGCCAATCAAGTTGTAGTAAATATGTAGCTTGTACTAAATATTTCTTATCTACTTGATGCCGTAATATTTTCTTAGTGGTTAACTGATATTTTATTCGCTAGTATTAGGTTATTCGTATACTATATCGATATCGAGTATTAGTAGCAGTTCCTTTTTCTATCTGCTAGTTGCCATAGCCTGTTTTATCTATTAAATATGTAATTTTGTTAAGCGATCCAGTTGCACATAAAGCATTACCGTCTTACCACAAAAATAATTAGACGTGTTTAGCTAAACACTGTCTAAAATTGTCATTTAACCAATCAGATGCTACACGTGGATGATGTGGCAGCATATTATTGGTTGAGAATCCAAATTTCGACGTTTATTATAACATATGTTTAACGAGTGTTTAATTTTTTTTGTAGTAAGACGGTTAGAGTTTACTGGTCCTAGCTATTTCTTTTGACAATGTTCTCTTTTAGCAAAAAGTGGCGCTATTGGACCAGTGGTGTCCAGTAGTGGACAACAAGCGTATCCAGAAACTAGGCGGTATTACAATACAGTGGTGCTTGAGCGGCGAGACCCCAGTTGAACCTCCCTCCGAAAATTTCCTCCCTGTGTATTTGTATGACTGTCCGGAGAACTTCTCTACTGTAGAATATTTTGAGGTTAGTATTTTTTTTTATGATTTGAGTACCTAATAAACATTTAGAAGAGTATCCGACGTCACACCAACCAAATTGAAATTAGCGTTTATTAATACTTAACTCGAGACGTATATCACTTATCTAGGAATAAATAATCCCCGATTAATAGGTATAGGATCTCCGGTGAATAGAAGTTTAAAAGACAGACAGGGCTGATATAAGTTTGGCGTATCTGTGTGTGTGCATGCATTTTGCGCGCATGTGTGTCTGTTACATGTCATGAATCGAAATGGATACATATGTTTTTAAGATAAGACATAATTTATGTTTATCTGTAAGTTTAAATGACTCTATTTACTTGGTCATCGCAAATTAGACAAAAAATTTTTTTGGTTGTGTTATGTTCAGAATAAGGTTTATATGAAAAAAAAAACCATTTTAGCTCCTTGTAATATTAAGTGAAAAGTAGCTACTTACTAGGATTATCATTATATTTTGTGAACTAATTTAAAAATTTGATAAAAGATTGCTCGTCGCGTAAGCCTTTAACTTTTGTTAAAGACTGTGAATTGGTGGTATCCATTTGCTGCACTGTTTTGATTGAACTATAGTAAAAGACATGACTGTACCCAAGTGTAGTGTGAGCATTGTGTGTGCAGAACCTCACGTCGAAGAGTATAGGGCGGCAGGTGATATACGCAGACGTGTTGTCGTCCACTAGTCGCGTGCTGGGCGGGCCGCTGGCGCACGGGCTCGTGGCCGTCGCGCGGCGGCAGGCGGCGGCGCGCGGCCGCGGCGGTAACCCGTGGATCACCGTGCCCGGACAAGCCGCCATTTCGTTGCAGGTACTCAAAGAGTGTATAAATACTACATAATAAGAGGCGGGACTTCCATAGATACATAGCAAACCCGAATTTGTATAAAGTTTACTTGAAAAAGTATCACCCGTATAATTTGAAAGTAAGTCTAAAGGCATTCAGATATAAGGCAACTAGTGTCATATGATTTGGGCGAATAAAAAACATAGCAAACTTAGTTTTTTATTTTTTGATATGAAAGTTGCACTAAACTGCAGGTACTTTTCTTCGTTGCCGATAGAATACAATATTTTCATGTTTCGAACGTTGTACGTTTAAAAAGCTACCAAACGCTTGATAATATAAAATACGCTCCGTCCGTTGAAGTCTACTTGGGCTGGTATTTCTATTATAGGGTATTAGGCATCTCATGTGAGTAAGTTTTTCATCTTCCGAAAAGCAGTGTTATACATCCAAACGTCGTTAAGGTATGGTACTATAACTGATAATGGAATATTTGACAATCTAAATAAAAAAATAGCATTAAAAAAATATGGTTAATATCAGTAAGCAAAAAATATACAACGAATATTAGCAAAAAACAGACGACGGTTAAATTGCTAGGGTAATGGTAAGGAAAATGGGATTTGTTGTTTAATAAGTTATTAAATGACAACCAAACAAACCAACATTTTATTTCTATCATTAAAAAGGCAAGTAGCATAGACATAAGCCTGATTGGCATATAGTTATATAATATATTGCAAATTATGCTAGTTAAGATAAATATTTTTCTTCATTATTCATTAATATACTTGTCTAGTTCACTAACCGAAGTACTAATAACAATAGATCAAAGTAAAACAAAAAAAATATTTTCACGCCCTTATAAGTACCACAATGTGATAACTGATAGGTGGCAAGCCTATCGCCAGCCGGGCACATATCCAATCCCGAGCAACATATTTTTTTATTACAAAATTGGGAAAATCAAATTTTCTTTTTGTTGCCCGACCCGCAAATTGAACTGAAACGCTAGACCACGGAGGCGACTTGGAAACAAAAAATATAGCTCAAGTAGTTCTGTGACGAGTTTATACAAAATATAGACCTTAGACTGAGATGAGTGAAGGATCTAGCTAAGTCGCTACAGCAAAAAATTGACTGTTTATGTAATTTCACAAAATAATTCTGACATTCTTAATCAAAATAACAATTCATAAGTTTTAAATGTTTGAAGATATCAAAATAAAACACATTAAATTCCTTGTATTGAATATCTGGTGTATAACATTTATTGACTGATTACTATATCAAGGAACTTGATTGGCTTTTTGAAGTTATTATTTACAGGGAAAACACAAAACACTTGAGGCACGGGACTGCCTTTCTAGCGATTTTACAAACAAACAAAAGTTTAGCAACAACAGTCCTAATCGTACTACCTTATCCGTAGCTAATGAGTATTCTTATTACTAAGTTACAATATTTGTTAACGGTGTCTAAGATGCCACGAATATCAATAATATCCTCATCAAACATAGTCTCAAATATTAAATTGGTAAAAAACTAGTTCATATAATTTATGGAATAATAATAAATACTAGTAATAAAATATTTTAAGACTAAGAACTCACGGAGCGGTTTTTACCCGCGCCCGCGGTGGTTGCGGGCCCGCAGGTTCTGTAGAATGTAGATTTATTTATGTGCAAAGAGTAAAATCACATTTCACGACGCGTTTTACACTCGCAGAGCCCGCGGTTGGTTGCGGTTTTCGCGACAGCGGTCGCCCGCCCGTGTTATCGTACAAGTTTGAGAGCGATGATTTCAACCGCGACGGCTATGTGACCGCACAATTTAGCAGTCTCGTGAGTTTTGAAGTAAAAGCGCATTACCGCGACCGCCGCGAGCGTGAATAAAAAAACGCTTGGTGTGTTCTTAGTCTAAAATCTATTACCGCGTTAAAATGCGGTTGCTTTATATAAAGATCCGCATACGAACTCACTTTTACCATTTTTATATCTAACAACTGGTGACTTCGCCCACGCGAATTCCAGATGTGGGGGATCATACGCCTTCACTGTTAGACCATCTGCTGACCTCTCACCCAGAGAACTATAAAGTCTCTGTCGATGCCCCTTTGGATCTTCTGACCACTGCTAAGTCCGGAGTGCAGTGTCCATTCCACCCTGTGTGGGGCTACCACCATCGGGCCGACGTCGAGTGTGGCATTATAGGTCAGCAGATTGGGACGGGTTGCGATTTTTTTTTGCGTCTTACCCATGGAGGCAGATTTGCTTCTCGCTGGATGATCCAGACATCGTTGCTGATGCTGTCACTGATGTGGTGCTGCAGGGTATGGAACTTTATATTCCGTTCTCTTCAGTGCCTGTTGGTGGCAAATCCCAGCCTTGGATTAGTCGTCCCTGTAAGATGGCACTTAGCCATAAGCGGAAATGCTACCAGGCCTGGGCCACGGCAGCGCAGTCTTGCGACGAAAACACCAGCTCGATTAAAAAGGAGTATAATTCTGCCTCGATGTCTTTCAAAAGAGCTATTGCTAGGGTAAAGTCCGAGCCCATTGGCAGAATTGGCGAGAAATTGGCCCGCTTACCTTCGGGAACAAGAGCGTTTTGGTCTCTCGCCAAGGCTGTCCAAGGAAATTTCGCGAAGCCATCTTTACCATCTTTACACCGGAGTGATGCCTCGCTGGCCCATGATGCGAAAAAGAAAGCCGAACTTCTAGGCTCTTTGCTTCCAACTCGACTTAAGATGACCATGGAAACGCACCGCTGACCATCCCGCGGTGTGAAGTGTCTATACCAGAAATAACACTTATTTCATTGGACGTCAACAAGTCGAGTGGGCGCGATGGTATCCCTCCGAGTGTTCTCAAAGTGTGTGCTCCTGAGCTGGCACCGTTTTAACGCGACTCTTCCGGCTCTCCTATTCATCAGGCATTGTACCGAATTCATGGAAGACCACTTTAGTACACTCGATCCCTAAAAGAGGTAACCGCTCGGTTCCGTCCAATTACCAATCTATAGCTATAACTTCCTTGTTTTCCCAAGTTATGGAATCCATAACAAACTGCCAGTTTTAAGGTACCTAGAGGAGCACCAGCTGTTAAATGATCGTCAGTACGGTTTCCATCGTGGTCGTTCAGCTGGTGATCTTTTGGTTTACTTAAGACACCGATTGGCGCAAGCAGTCGAAAGCAAGGGAGAAGCATTGGCTGTCAGTTTGGACATAGCGAAAAACCTTCGATCGGGTGTGGCACAAGGCGCTTCTATCGAAGCTTCCTTCTTACGGTCTTCCTGAGAAATTATGTACATGGACCACTAGTTTTTTGACGAGGCGTAGCATCAAGGTCGTTGTCGTCGGTGTGTGCTTGGAGTCCGAACCTGTCAATGCTGGTGTTCCCCAAGGCTGTGTGATTTCTCCTACTTTGTTTCTTCTGCATATCAATGACATGTTGCAAATTAGTGACACTCATTGCTATGCAGACGATACTACTGGGGAAGCCTTACACTTTACATAATATATCGCGGGACATGTCATCGAGAGCCGGAACCAACTTGTGTCTAAAATTGACAATCTTTTGTCTAAAATTTCGTTTTGGGGCCAGCAGAATCTGGTGCAATTTAACCCTAACAAGACACAAGTTTGCGCGTTTTCCGCTAAAAAGACTCTCTTTGTCGCATCTCCTCGATTTGAGAGCGTTTCCCTTTCTGCCACAGATTGCATTGGTATACTCGGCGTTGACATTTCGAGTAATGTTCAATTTCGTGGTCATCTGGAGTCGTTTAAAAAACTTGGTGTGCTCAGTAAAACGAGACAGTATTTCAAGCCGACCCATCGCTTACAACTATATAAAGCGCAAATTCGGCCTCATATGGAGTACTGTTCTCAACTCTGGACAGGGGCTCCACAGTACCAGCTCCTTCCGTTTGACCGCATTCAACGTAGAGCAATTCGAATTGTCAATGACCGGGCAATTACCAATCGGCTTGATTCCTAAGCGTTGCGTAGAGATGTTGGGTCACTCAGTGTTCTCTACCGCATCTATCATGGGGAATGTTCTGAGGAGTTGTTTAGTTTAATTCCAGCCGCTGATTTCCACCTTCGGACATCGCCTCAGAGCTTAAGGTATCATGTCCATCATCTCGATGCGTGGCGATCTACAACTATGCGATTCCGAAGATATTTTTTACCCCGCATAACACTTTTGTGGAATCAGTTACCAAGGGCGGTATTCCCAAACGATTATGACTTAGGAACCTTCAAGAAAAAAGCGTACTCATTCCTTAAAGGTCGGCAACGCAGCTGTGATACTCCTGGTGTTGTGAATGTCTGTGGGCGGAGGTGATCGCTTTCCATCAGGTGACCCACTTGCTCGTATGCCTCCTCTTCTATAAAATAAAAAACATTTTTCAAATTTACCACCGGTAAGTACCGAAGATGGAGATATGAAAACTGCCTAAGTACAGAGACAATTATATTGGTTTTTGCTGCTACGCCTTGCTCTTATGCTGTGTGAAGAGTGCAAGTTATTGTAATGTAAAGCATTTAAGACGAATGTTCAGTTTCGAAAGTCCATAAATACTGAATCATTTCAGTTGTATATCTGCGTATTGAGTTTCGGAAGTGAAAGTGACACACCACATTTTGTCACTATCAAAGATACGTACGGTGTTACATTTTCTGTGCGACACTTTCTATAAGACACGTGCGTGTGTCCGCAACAGGTGTGGGTGCGCATGTCCCCGTGGCTGCCGCTCGTGCAGCACGTGGCCGCGCTGGCCGCCGTGCTCGCCGTGCGCGGGGACCCCGTCTACAACGACCTTGACCTAAGGTAACACATATTATATTATAGAGCTATTATTACAAGCTTATCATCAGCACCGGCGTTTTAGTCCCGTATGTTCCTCTCATTTACACATGAGGAACTTAGAATATGCCTTAGGAAGAGTAGCTTCCTTCTCCTCTTATCACAGACTTTAGCATTTTTAATGTTGAGTCGAAAGTTAGGGTAACTTGAATACAGGTCATACACAACTTTAATGCCCTTCCGATGTAGGTAACATGTCGTTTCACTAAACTTGATTTAAGGTAGCGGTGTGGATATGGGCGGGGAAGTGAGGCAGCGTCTTACGCTCTCGCTCACACTTGTTCATAATCGTGCTTTGTCTCTTTTGCTTCGATACCGTGCGTAAAACCTTTATTTTGTGTTATGAAAGTTGTATTTCATGCTATGTATATATTATTAAAAAAAGACGGGTTGCACTCTGGGAGTGCTGGCAGAAGTGAAAACTTGAATTTAACGTTGTGCATTTTTAATATTTTGGAATGGTTAGGGAATAATTTTGCACGAATTGCTTTAATTATCAGTTTGAAAGTACTATTTATGTGGTATAATACAATAGTCTTGTGCGTAATCGGACATTTTTGGGTTCGCACTGTAATCGTACAATCTGCAAAATGTACTAGTACAACTTATTAGTACTATTAGTACCTACCTTTTAGCACTCTGTGCTAAACCATGAAACTTCAGTACGCTACCTACTAGTATGGCCACATCATAATTTACTTCGGTCAGTTAAAATAGTAAAATAGTACTTAACTTTAACTTTAATTTTTTAAACTTATACATAATTCAATTCAATATTATATATATGCGTATATCGATTTTCCTTATACTATTATTTTCTTTGTTAAAACTTAAAATTACAACTTTTTCGAAAACAGCTTATTTTCTTCACAATGTTGTACTGTAATTTCTATTAACTGAAAAAATATGATATACCTACAAGTCGCAAACAAATAAAAATATGTTTTACTAAACTAAAATCTTTTTTATCTACCACAAACTGCAAAGCATTCAAAGCAAGAAACAGTTTACACTTTACAGTACAATTATTTAATTTTGCAGATTAAGCGCTGAATGAAATAAAAAGTTTAATAATATCACACAGAACGTTTAACAGTTCAGCGTTTAAACGCTGACTGATTCCATCCAATAGTGTTTTGTGATAGAATAGCAAATCAAGCGCTGAATGACATAAAGATCTAATAATATCACACAGAACATTAAATAGTTAAGGGTTTAAGCGCTTTCTGATTCTATTCAAGTTTATTGTGATCAAATAGAAAATAAAGCGCTGAATGACGTCACGTCATTCAGCGCTTTATTTTCTCATTTCGTCATTGACGTGTAATAATACATACAAAGTTTTACACTTGTCGTAGCGCTAAAGCGCTGTCGATGGAATGTTGCATTATACGAATCTGACGTCTTACGAATTTGACGCGAGTTTAGAAGTTTTTACCCATTCCAAAAAAGTGCACACCGCCGCTAAAGAAGTTTTCACTTAAAACAAAATTTATGTTTTGACAAACACAAAAATGTTAGTAGGACCGTATGACATGATTTTCTTGCTTTTGTTATTTAATATTAAGGTGAAATTATTAACCTACTAAACTGTAACAACAAACATGATGTTGAACTGGCGCGCTTTTCGATAGTTGTACTCTACTCTATAAGTTGTACTATAGTAGCTGCGCCATAATACAGAATAAACTTATCGCCAGGCGCATTAAACTTTTGCGTCATTTGAAATATACAAGTTCTTAATACGTTAGTGCACAATATGAAACTATGTATAATCGGCCTTTCTTGTGTCCGTTTTACTTTTTTATTTCCGTATTTCTTTTTTGGCCGTTACAAAATGGATGACAAGTACATGTCACTAAAAAATATAAAAGGTTTAATTTTTTTAATTCTAAATCATGATTTAGAATTAAAAAAATGATGAAATGACAAATGATCACTACTCGCAAACACTGCAATAAAAAAGCTAAAAACTGTTGCCGCCCTTGTAAAAATAAACCCATTTTTAACCGACCCTAACATGGAGGAGGCAAGATGTCATATTGTTTTTAAAATACTACCACTAGTAACTACTTCCTAAAAATGGTAGTAAGGAGTAAAATATCTACAGAATCACTATATTATAAATATGTATTGCTTACAATAAATATAATTTAAATTAGAAATTTCCCGGATCATAGATCGTTCGCCGTATAGATGTAATATACCCATACGGCGAACCTAGAAATGTAATTGAAAAGGAATAGAGTGAGAGAATTAAAATTAAACCCTTTTTTCTGCAGAATCAAGTGGCCTAACGACGTCTATTACGGCCGTGATGTTAAGATCGGCGGGACCATGGTGGCTGCGAATTGTATGGGGGATGACGTCATCGTTGATATCGGTACATACATTATCTACATACATATATTATCTATACTAATATTAAAAGAGAAAATGTTTGACTTTTTGTTTGTTTGAAATGAATTGGCTCCGAAACTACTTGACCGATTTAAAAAATTCTTTCACCCTTAGAATGCTACATTATCCCTGAGTGACATAGGCTTTGTTTCATCAAATCGGTGCAGTAAAAGCCAAGTTACGCAGGCGAAGCTGCGTGAAACTGCTAGTCTTACATATTCTTGGGAGTGGTGTTGATAGCTTTAGAGTTATAAAACAGGTTACCAAGCAAGATAACTTACATGTATCTTCACGCCCATATCCCCGAAGAATCAGGCAAAGGCACAGGGCACCCACGACTAGCCCAAGACACTAAGGCCCATAATGTGATAGGTGGCAAGCCTATCGCCAACCGGGCACATTTCCAATCCCGTGCAACATTTTTTTTTATTAGAAAATTGAAAAACGATTGTAACGTTTTTCTCTTTTGCTCGACCCGGGACTTTGTTTATTCAAGTCCGACACCGGACCGCTACACCATAAAAGCGATTTATTTATGATTTATTAGAACGGAACAATTAAAAGCACTCTTGCCACCAAGAGAGCCATGCGCTTGTTAGTTGTCTTAGCAGATAAAGAAAATACTATTTTAATCTGCATCTTACAGAAAAAATATAAAATGTCGTAATCTATATATATATAAATCAATGCCACTTTTCGTTGTAATTTTATAACTCAAGAACGGGCTCACCTATCCAAACCTAATGGTTAGGCTTTGTTCGGACTATTTAGTAGATGGTTTATGTGAAGTTTGCATAAAATCCGTCAAGCGGTACTTCAATTATCCATTTTTTTGTAATAAATTAATTCAATAAATGGCGGATCGTTTTATTACTTGGTATTTTTCGGTCAAATTGAAACTTTTTTCAGTTTTTTTTCTTTTTTTTGTTTGGTTGTGTTATGTTATTCATACGGTCATATTCATAGCGAAGCACGTACCAGGCCGCTAGTAATATATAATTTTAGTA
>NJDC01017815.1:0-10417 GCA_002245475.1 Calephelis virginiensis
CAGATGAAAGATTGACAAAGCAGATATACAATGCGAATGTGGATGGATGTAGGTACGCAGGGAGATCAAGGCTGACATTTCACGACAAGATCAATCGGATATTATCCGAGGGTGGTATCAAGAGTCTCCGAAACCGGCGTGTTTGTATGAAAAGGGTTATGAATGTGAAGGAAGCAAGACAGGTTTGTCAGGATCGTGAGGTCTGGCACTCGATACTCTCTGCCTACCCCTGACCCTGATTATGATGTTTATTTAAGAAGATAGGTACTGCATTTTTTTTTAGCAAAATAGATATTATAACACGTCCCATACTTACTGTACTTAGTTGTTGGGGTATGAAGTTAACTGTCCAATGACTGCATGTTTACCTCAGTATATACTAATAGATTTAAAAGATTAATTTAATTAAACCAATTGGTTAATATATTCAAAACATACATATTTGATGTAACTTAATTTATTGTATTGTCACAGGATTAAGGGAGACCAAACAATTTAAAATAAAAACAAATTGTAACACAAACTGCTTTAATGTGTATTATGTGTTCAATTTAAAAATAATTTGTAACTAAAATATATTTATAAATCATTTTTTTCTGTATTGCTTATTCTTACCTGTACCTACCATCTTACTGACTTAAGTCATGTTCTATTCCAGAGACTTACATGATATGTCTAAATCCCGGACACATTTATTTTTTACTATCAGGAGAGCCGTGAAGTTGTTTGCTATCAGTTTACATAAAAAATATAGATTTTTATGTTTTTTTTTATGACATTGGAAGGCAAACAAGCAGACGGATTTCCTGATGGTAAGAAATTCCCGCCGCCTAGAGACACCAAAGGTGGTAATGGTGCATTGTCAACTAGAGGCCGGGATGTTAGCCCTCGAGCAAAAGTAAGTTTACCAGCTACCTTACTTTCCGAACCGAAACACGTCATGACGTGTGCGGCAGGAATAGGTAAAGCGGTGGTACCAATCCGGGTGAGTCGCTGCGAAACTACCACCTAGTCAGATGTCACGGTGTTAGTGACGGCATGCCTGTGATCGCCTTTTACGAGCTGCCTGGCACAGGAAAGAAAGAAATAAGAAAATTATTTATTTGCGGAATATGTGTGTAAATGAGATGTTACAAAAATATTTAAGTAGGTATATCAACATATATTTTGGTGTGCAAATATTTTAACATTTATAAAAAATATTATTTAATTACTTAACTTTAACTTTTAAGCCAAATATATATATATTTATAACTAGTTTAATTATTTATTACCAAAAACTTTAAAAACTATAATTAAATTTAACCCTGTCTGCCGTAAACTACCATTGTTGGGTCAAGGCAAGGCAAGGCCTTGACCAGTGATAAGAATGCTATGCAGTGCAACTTGACGGAGCTCTTCAGCCTTAGCTATTCGTGTTGTCGTATCTCCTTCTTGTTGTTCTGCAGAATAGATCACCTGCCCTCCAGCTAGGCCGCTCGTAAAAGGGATCATAGGCTTACTTTTACTAACAACGTGACATCCTACTAGTTAGTAGAGTTTCGCAGCAATTTGCCCGGATTGGTACCACATAAGATTCCTGCCGCCATAACGTTAGTGCTTGCCGTTGACGTGTTCCGTTTTGGAGGTAAAGGTAGACGGTAAACTTTATTTTTCTCGAGGCCCAAAATCCCGTCCTCAGGTTGACAACGCATTATTACCACCATTGGTGTCTCTAGGCGGCGTGAATTTTTTACTACCAGGATATCCGTTTGCTTGTTTGCCTTCCAATATCATAAAAAAATTAAATCTTATTGGCTATTTTGTCTAGTATATCCAGCGCACTACCCGTCAACTCTTGCCAACGCCATTGTGACGGTAGTTCCAACTTCCTAATACGTAACTCATTTTCTTTTTGCCTTTGTTCGGCCTAGAATTTCTCAATTTGGAAATTTCTCCACTCCCCGAATTAAGAAATATCCTCGCCGTTTGATCTACGTATAAAGAAGTTCCAGATCGCACGCGTCTTCTTGGGGTCAGGTGTGGCCTAGATGTTCTGGGCCGGGGAGATAATCTAGGTGTAACTGTTCTCCTAAGAGAACCTCGCATTCTAGATGACGCCTGACTTGATGGTGTATGGACGGGATTTGTACTTGTACGTACACTTTGCAGTGGCTGTGAAGGTGACGACTTGACTTGTGATTAATTATAATTGAACCCCGATTTTGGTAAATTTGATGCAAATTTCTTCTTGACTGATGGCCAAATACTAACGTGAATGCCAAAATCTTAAGAAAGAAGAAGAAACATGTATTGACATTGTTTTCGTTTTATCTCTTTTTATCTTGCAGGGGTAAGAGAGAAAGAAAATTCGCAAAGTAATACGACAACGTTAGAAACTATGCCCCCCTTAAACAATGACATATGTTGTTATCTACATATGATTTTTTCGTATTATAAACGCAGACATTAGTGAGTAAACTCGGAACTCAGTGATTAGTAATACGGTTTTCCAATGGCATTACACTCGAACTTCAGATCACGAATAGAGTCCGAATTCGGGAAAAAAACCACTTGTTACGTCTTTCGCCAACTTTGTCGAATTTTTGTTCGTTTCACTTAACATTAACAGCTACTATATAATATTTAATACTCCGACAGTAGGGCAATCATCCGGATCTAATGTAAAATATTCCAAAATCACAGGACTAGTAAGAGATCTACGTTCAGACTGCCATTTTAATTACCCCTAAACTGAAGAAGCTAGAAGCTACCTATATAGCCTAGTTTTAAAATTAAAAAAACAGGCAGACTTTTCCAATTTTTCATTAATTTCGATGGAATAACTATAATAAAAAAGTCTATGATTTTGTTCATATTTTATTTATATTCTGTCAAAGATATGTCATGACAAGATGAACATTTGCAAACAATTGCAAATGTAACATGAAGGCTAAGACAATGCTGCTGCTACTGAGTTTTTCTGCACACCCACGTTTTCCATGACCTGAAAAATATTGTATTAACGAACTCTAGTTTAGAATATAAAAATAAAGACATTGAATGACTCAGTATCTGCCGTTGAGTTTTCAAAGATTCCGAGCGCATCACTTAATAATGTTTAACATGTGTGATTCTAAAGACATTTCTTATATCCTACGGTACTTTCGTGGAACCAGTTAAAGCGATGATATTACCTTATGGATTCTAGACCTGGGAATTTTCTATAAAAGAGCGCAGTTATTGCTTAAGGTAGGTAATGCATCTGTGGGATCTGTCATGTCAGGACTAGTCGAAGGCCCAAGTGTGATAGGTGGCAAGCCTATTAATAGCCAACCTTCCACATATCCAATCCCCGGCAAGTGAAACATATTTTTTTTAGAAAATTGAAACTACATATACGAATCCTACTCCCTAAGTACAATAAAGTGCCCGAAAATCCCTTTTTGGTAAAGCACCAAAAATTTCAAGACGAAAAAAAAATTTTTATAAATATTGTTTCCTTAACAAACAAAATTAAATGCACAGAGATGCCAATATTTAGCAGTTTTAATATGTTCAAATTGTTAAGTGCCAGAAGAAAACTAATCCCTGAAAAAATCTGATAACAGTACTTCATAACCAGTACTACAATTGTTATTAATTGTCTTTATGGCTAAGGAAAAATTATCAATTGATAATTAGATAAAGACGACATGCATGATGCTTATAAGGAGGAGTGATTTTAATACCTAATCATGACAAACACTTTTACGTACATACATTTGATATATTAGCCTACTAAATTCGTTAATTGTAGCATTCCTTGATATGACCAACTATTTATCATGTCACGAATAATCAATGATTTTATATAGACTAGTGGTCGCCCGTTGGTCGCAATTCGACCGTAATAAATTTTAATATCTTGTTGATAAGAATGCCATCTTCATATTTCAAGACGAACTACTTTGTTTTCAAACTTTTTAGTGCGCCATCTGTAATGGCGAAATTATGTAACAAAGTTCCGAATGTATGTGGTGGGCCTGAAAGAAATAGAAAACAAAATTCTTATAAATTTTAACTATTTTATTTAAAGTTCTGGGTTGTATTTTGTTGGTTTCGGAGGTGCCATTGGCGTACGATAATACTTTTCATAGATTTTATCCCAAAAAAGCGCTCGTTCTTCCAAAAGTGGGCCTCTCAGTTCCCATTTTTTGTCGATGTTCATATGTGGAGATCTGTTTGGACTGACTGGTGGCCACGCTAGTAAATCAGAATCTTCAGGAATCGGTTTCCTGTTGAAAATTTGTCATTTTAAACATATGTTTTATTACTTTACACTCCCATTGACATGTTTGCTTAATTACATGATACTTAAAATTATATTGCAAGTACCATAATGTTACAATACGTTCAAAGAGAACTAGAAACCTTCAAATACTTTTGAAGCAAATTTTGATTTGATGGAATCGCTTTAATTGGAGTGCTATATCATTGTGCAAAAACGACTTTCTTAATGCAACAATGAATGGGTACATAACAAAATGGTCTTTCCTAAAAAAGTTCAACTAGATATAAAAATCTCAAAACTCAAAGTGACTTGTTTATATTTTATTTTTATAAAAATTGGAAGGCAAGCAAACAGACGGATTTCCTGATGTTAAGATATATAATATAATGCGCCAAAATAATGCGTTGCCATCTTGAGACCTGGATTTTGGGCCTCGAGAAGTTTACCGGCTACCTTATCCTTCAAACCGGAATACGTCAACGACAAACACTGACGATATGGCGGCAGGAATAGGTGAGGCGGTAGTACCAATCCGTTTAAGACCACCTAGTCACATGTCAAAGTGTTAATGACGGTAAGCCTATGCTTGCCTTTTACAAAATGCCTGGCAGAACGCATGGAAACAAATATATAAAGCAAGGGGAAACACTTTTGACAGTTTTTTAAACAAATTTTAAAGCTAATGAATCTAAGTAAGATTGCTGTAAGAACTCATATTATTTAGTTTTAAAACAAATCATGAATTCATACCCAGTTAAAATAAAATTAATCCAAACTTCTCGTATTACTTTTCTCAACTTTTCATATTCTTCTGAAGATGGAGTTTGGAACATATAGAAATTTATATCATCAGCAATCGCCATAGATTGCGCACAGTGAGTGGCACCACGTGTATTGGTGTACGGTATAACAGGTATCTTATCGTCGGCATATGAGAATTCATATAAATATATCTGATTGTTGCCAGCTTCAACCTGAAGTTTTACTGATCGAAGAGTTGGGTATGCGAATAGAACGTCAGAAAAGTAATTTATGTATGACAATATTACATCCCCATCAATTCTTTTATCCGAGAAATAAAATTTTCTAATAATATTTGCAATTTCTTTCTTTTCCTGCTCATTTTTGAATTCTAAATCAGCTGGGACGAAGTCTACAAAGTTTTCATTCATAAGATCTTTCCAAGTCTCAAACTCCGGGAGACGAAGTAATCCTTCCATTTGGGCAAATCCATAGAGCATGGGTAGTTTCTTATACTTTCCACTTTTGAGAATATTTACTGCACTGTCTTTAAGAAAAGCTTCACCATTAGTTTTCCGCTCAATACAAGGAGACATTAAAAATACAGAATCAGTCCTATTCCACACGGAATGAGTAAATAAATTTTCATATGAAGTTGTTTTGTAAAATTGTTCCAACGAATTAAATCGTCGGCTCCCTTAAAATTAAGCAATTTCGCATACTGTTTAGCATTTTCTATTGGATTAGATTGAATACTAAACGCTGCTGTGTTAGCTCCACTTTCTGGGATAACCTTATTAAATAAACCATCTGTTATGTCAGATATCATCAAGATCAGGTCTACAGATGATGATCCAGCGCTACCGCCTCCAATTGTCACATTATCAGGATCGCCACCAAAATTTGCAATATTTTTTTTAACCCAGCGAAGTAATGCAACTTGATCTTTCATACCGGCATTCCCAGGAACATCTTCGGTTCCTAAGCACAAGAAGCCATGCGGGCCAAGGCGATAATTGAAATTCACAACAATAAGTTTTTGGCTTGCAACTAATTTCTTGAATGTAGCCTGTCTCCCAAAACCGACTAAATATGCACCACCATGAACATGGACTATGACGGGTAATTTTTTTTTCTGTGTTGCAGGAACATAGACATTAGCAATTAAACAGTTTTCTTGTGCATTTACTGAGTAGTGTTTGATCATGAAATCATCTTGTGGACATACAATGTCTTTATCAATTGCTTCGAATGTTTCAAGCCATACTGGTTCAGGTAATGGTGCCTTAAAAAAAATAAAAAAAGTTGTGTGCTTGAAATGTTAAAGTGTAAAAAAAAACCGGCCAAGTGTGAGTCGAACTCACGCACGAAGGGTTCCGTAAGACAAACAGACAGCGGAGGCTTAGTGATAGTGCCCGTTTTTACCCTTTGGTTTTTATCATGGTTAAAGGTACATGAGGACATAATATATCAGTATTATTAATGGTAAGTCATATTATTTGTTTAGTTGGCAAATCAAACCAAAACCAACGTTTAAATGGCTTAAGCATTTAAATACTTAGTAACTTTATGCTTAAGAAAACTTTCAAATATTACAAATAACAAACGTCTGGTTGTACATGAATCTCTGGTTTTAACTCTATATTTAACTAACGTACTCGGCAAACTTCCTATCGCTTAATATTAACAGATAGTAACAGTTAGAAGAGAAAAAATAAAGAACTTTCTGCTTTTCCGTTTACGCAGTAATTTTCTCTTTGTGAAGAACTTGTGACACCTAACGTATCAAAAAATAATAAGAAAAATTAATTCTTCCGCTTGTGCTTGATGCCATGACAAAAGGAATTTTTATTTATCAGATATATTTATATTATCCATAAGGGTAATAATATTACAAAGTTCGTTTTCCTAGAGGTCTAGGGGTTCAGGTGTTGGACTTGACTTCGTGAGGTCACGGGTTCGATTCCCAGGTCGGGCAACAAAAAGAAAATTGGGGTTTCCCAACTTACTAATAAACAATAATGTTGCTCGGAATTGGATATGTGCCCGGTTAGCGATAGGCTTGCCACCTATCACATTGTGGGACTTTCGCTAGTTGTGGGTGCCCTGGTTGTGCCTCTCCCTAGCTCTTAGTGGATATATGCGTGAAGATACTTTTTTTACAAGTTCGTTTAAATACAGCAGTTTTGGAAGTAACTTTGGGGATAAAAAAATATTTTGCACTATAGTAAACTAGCCCGAAATACATTTGTAAAGCGACATCAATTATTTTAATAGTCAAACAAACTTTTGTATTCATGTTATTAGATGTTATTGCAATTTTTTTTAAAGGTCTGATCAATGACCTGTACGTTCAAATGTTTCTCTACATTCCGAGTTATACCGAGTGTTGTCAGGTCTGTAATTTCTAATCCTCTGTACTTCGCAAACGAAAATATTCGAAAAAGAGCTCGCATAGACGAACTACGCGACCTGGATCCCACATTTTTCGCTCCGTAGTTCGTTAGTCCTTCTTTTATTATGATTTTTATTTCTGAAAGTTTACCCTAAGTGCCGAAGTTGAGTCTTGAAATTTGTCAAGAAAGAGAATATGTGTAACGTGTTAATTTAACAATTAAAGTACAAAGGCATAAAATATAAAAGGCTATTTTACAGTTTACAATTTGACTTATCTTGCTTTACCACGAAAACCCTTTTAATGAACGGCATAAAGCATAAAGCCCCCAAAAAAATTAACTTTTCTTTAATCTTGAAATACCTACTAGCCAAATCTAGCTATGATTGACTTACGTTCGAAATACTGACAGACATACTGACAGTGAAAAAATCTAAGTACCTAAAGATACATTTCGCTGACCATTTTAATTATTCGCTAGACCCATTTTTTTCATAATATCTTCAATGTGTAGAATTAATTCTCCTAGAAATTTATTATAAGTACAGATACATATATTTTTTTCTTTACCTAAACTGAATCTTACCCTAAATCTATGAGGTCCTGTTGGTGCCGTAGCATATGGAATACTGTAAAATACAAATATATCTTCATCCTGGTCCTTATAGCCGCGGACAGGTCCCTGCGCAGTCTGTACCACCTGTGATTCTCGCTGTGCAGTGGTACAGTGCTCAGCGAGCACACTACTTAAAAATACCAGACACAATACCTCCGACCACATCGTTGTCACAATTAACACTGGTTAAATTAAAAAATAAATTGCAATGGGTGCTATGAATTAATGGGTAATTGTCAGTTCGGTATCAAGTTAACCTTCAATGATAAGATTATTGTATCAAAAACTAGTCATTAGCTCTGACTTGACTATAATTTTATGTACCGACAGACATTATCCAGTACTAACTGTAAATATTGTATTTTTTATATTAACCATCTTGTGCACGCGAATGATTCCTACATTTATTTGCGTTGATGACTATTAACCTATCATATCATTCTGAGCTGTTGACTCTAGGTCTCAACAAAGATGGATAAAAGACTTACCTCGTGAAATAGCATCACTTTTAGCTTCCACAATTTTACTTGCAGGATGTTGCTTCAACCTTACAGGTAAGCTTGCGAGTGATAACGATGCTTTCTACCAGCGGTAACTTCCGTGCGCTTACCTTCTTCGTCCGCTGGTAAGAATGCAGGAGAAGGGGCGAAACGGGTGGGGTATCAGAAAAGGTTTAAAACCATACGCAAATATATCTCCCAAATTGTCAGTCAGTTGAATAGTCATTAAATCATCTACAGATCCATTGGTTTAGATGTGATGCAATATCCAAAGGTATTTAAATTCGTTTTTATGTAATATGAAACAAGAAAGATAGAAGTTTTTTATTTCATACTAAAAAGTAATTTTTTTTGTCATGTAACACGGGTTATCGTATAAACATTCCCACTTAAATTTCAATTCCCCGTTATTGTTCAAATGAACGATTTTCTTTCACCTCAATTTCAACTTCCATTATTGTTGTTCAACGAATTTGATCACGGTAAACAAAACTTTGTTTCCTTTAAAAATTAAGAATATACATACCAAAGTTTTTCCTAATTAATAAAAACATGAATAAAATTATTCTGGTAGTGAAAGTATTTTTATTGAAGTATGACTTATGATTTATAACTTCAACCAGCTTCGATAACTTCAAAGTTGTCAAATTTTTTGTAACGCAAAATTCTGCGTCATAAGAAACAAGAAAGTTTGAAAAGATATAGTAATATTAGAAATGGAATTCGTCATGGTGTCTGTCATTACTGCCGGTTGAGTGCTGGTGCTGTGCAGTGACTTGCCGGGATAAGATTCACTGCCTTACATATTCCTGCCACCATGATGACTCTGTCATGTTCCGGTCTGGAAGGCAGGGTACCCGGCAGACTAAAACACTTGACAGAGATGCACCTGAGACGTCTACGGACGTATGTTGACCACGGTTAACTCTTAGCATCAGGAGACCCGTGACCAGTATTACAATTCCCAGTAGAGCAACGTTCGAAAAATGTGATGTTATTAAATATCTACGATTCTTCTATACGTAATCTGCGATTTTAAATTATCTAAACAAAATTTAGATTGGGTTAAATAATACAAAACGTCTAACTTTCGTGTACAATCTACGGTGTTTTGATGATTCTTATCTCAGTGTTCAGTGATATGTGAATGATGCGAAAATGACGACGAGTGTCCCCATAGTCATATCGTCAATACTTTTACTTTGTTGCATATTGCCAGAATATAATATTCAAGAAAATTCTAAATGATTTTTACCTTGCAGTGGTATAAAATATTGCGATAAAATATTTACCAAAGATCAGAAATGATTCACAGAGTTGAAAGAGTTTTACAAGGCGGTTATTTTTTTCTTTATATACGTACTATCGAAACTACTTCTAAAATAAAACCGTGTCTTCACTTTATAAAATACACATTTTAGAATAATTTAATGCATTTAACATATTGTTTTATTCACATTTTAAGAGATTCGTCAAGTATATGTAATGTAAAACACAGTATTTGAAATCTGGGTACTTGAGTGATCTTTAACGTTTACACATTTGATGTTTGTACAGACGGGATATCCAAGAGGTTTTTTTTCTAGCTGCATTTCTGCTTGCAGTTTTTGTGGTGGTTTATAATTTGTGTCATTGTTTCGCTAGCACATGTTTATTTTTTTTCAACAACGTAAGATGTCTTTCAAATTCGTCTCAGCATTATCGCCCAATAATAATAAATTATGAACAATGTTAAGCATATGGATAACGATTTCATATGAATGTAGTAGTAGATTTTTGCCCTCAAAGAGCGAACCTTCTCCCCATTTTCTATGGAGTACAACTGTTTCCTTTATAAGAGATAATCCTGATGTCAATTTATAAAAAACGCTCTCCGACGGGACGGCCCTGACCAGGTCTCCCCCCCCCCCCCC
>NJDC01017830.1:0-10922 GCA_002245475.1 Calephelis virginiensis
GAAATTCACACCGTCTAGAGACACTAAAGGTGGTAATGGTACGTCACCAAACTGAAGTCAGGATGTTAGGCCTCGAGCAAAAGTAAGTTTACAAGCTACCTTATCCTCCGAACGGGAATACGTCAACGGCAAGCGTTGATATTATGGCGGCTGGAATAGGTAAAGCAGTGGTACCAATCTGGGCGAGACTCGACCACCTACTCAGATGTCACGTTGTAAGTGACGGTAAGCCGATGCTCGCCTTTTACGAGCTGCCTGGCACAGGAAGGCAGATGGTCTATTCTGCAAAGGAGCCCAGCGGTGTTCCCGTGTCACAGTAGCGTAGGTGCAAGGTGCCATATATTCATTTCGCTCCCTCGTTTCGCTTTCGCTTTAGTCACGTAGATTTGGCTGAAGCTTTACATAAAAATGATTTGTTACCTTCGTGCCTATAATAATCAATTAAAATATGAAATGTATTTTTAGAATATATGATGTTATATCGTAAAGTGCACAGTTGCTTATAAAATTTACATTTTTATAATAATATTATGGTTTATCGATTAATGTTATTAGCTGACTGCAGAAAGTAGAAGGTTATTAATTCTTTGATATCCTTTTTGTGAGTTTATTATGTACTTGGAATATAAACGGATAGATTTTGATAGTAATGTTTTGGGAAGAAAGGTCATAATTTCAGGGTTGTCTGTTATAAATTTCCGTGTTGGTCCGGGCTCCTTTGCAAAATAGACCATCCGCCTCCCTGTGCCAAGCAGCTCGTAAAAGGCGAGCTTAGGCTTACCGTCACTATCACTGTGAATTCCTACTAGGTGGTAGAGTTTCGCAGTGACTGGTCCGGATTAGTACCACCGCCTTACCTTTTCCTGTCGCCATAACGTCAATGCTTGCCGTTGACGTGTTCCAGTTCGGAGGGTAAGGTAGTCGATAAACTTACTTTTACTCTAGGCCTAACATCCCGGCCTCAGGTAGGCAACGCACCATTACCACCTTTCGTGTCTCTAGGCGGCGTGAATTTCTTACCATCAGGAAATTCGTCTGCTTGTTTGCCTTCCAGTATTATAAAAAAAAAAGATATGACAAATGATTTTGGATCACACTTAATAATGCATAACCAAACAATTTAAGCCCAGTGCGACCTCAAAAACCAACTTTAATTATTTCAATGAGTATAGAAATATATATTAGAATTTCAATATTTTAAATTTCTTTGCAGAATAGACCATCTGCCTTCCTGTCAGGCAGCTTGTAAAAGGCAAGCGTCACTTAAACCGCGACGACTGACTATCTATATAATTCTAAATAAAAATTTAAAGAAAACATTTTTTTTTGATTAAACTTTAAATTCAGCACTCTAAAAATAAGAAAACTTTTTTTATTCAAAAAATATTAGCTACAAACTTACAACCTCATTAGGTATACACAACCTATATGACCATAAAAACTTATTGCGCGATTTTCATAGGTAAATAAACAGTACCTACTTATTGATTTTTATAAAATCTGCTAAGTTTAAATGGATATAATTTCTATTGAAGTAAATATCGGTCATAGCGAAAAGCTATTGATCATATAATGTAAGCTGTGTATAATGAGGTAAGATCATAGATAATATTTTTTAAAGAAAAAAGTAGGCATTTTCTTAATTTTATAGCGCTTAAATAAAAACTTTTCCTAGAAAGTTGGTTTTGCTTTTTATTTATTTTTGACCTTTTACTTACCTACCTAGGTTTCTTAGTTTATTCATATCATTCAATCCATCATTGTAGCAAGGTCGTGTGCCGGTTTATTTTGATTAATCTAGCTTTTCAATAAGGAGACTTTCTTATAATTTTAGCCTACTTGTGCTCCTTTAGAAGGATAAGAGCTAAACGACAGGGTTCGCCCAGGTGCCCTAAGGTAGAGGACCTCTCGCTGCCGAGCGTAGTCAACGCCATGCTCGGTAGTGACAGGTCCTGGCAGGCGGTGGTCTCCTTTTGCGAAGAAGTCATGACGCAAAAGGAGACCACGGAGCGGTCTCGGGAGGACGATCCTAATTCAGGCCCGCTCCGGCGCAGGCGGACCGGGGGCGCGAGAAGGCGTTTCATCCGCCTTCAAAGTGCTTCCGATGCGGGGCTGCCGGGGGGAGTCGGGGGACTTCCTCTGGCCAGCACGGCCTCGCACGCCTGGGGGGCGACTCCAATGGCCGGAGTCGCTCCTCTTTCAGCGCGGGAGGAGGCCCGGTGAGGACCGGGCCGTAGCCGCGGAGCGAGATGGTGAATGCCAACGCGACCCCATCTCGCTCCTTGCCGGGCGGCAGGAAGGTCATCGTGTGGTTTTTAGTCGGTTCGAGTCCGACATAACCCGCTGCTCTCCCCCGAGAGCGGTGAGTATCCGGGGGGATTTTCCACAAGGAAAAAAAAAGGTGCCCTAAGGTGGTACGTTCATGTCATCATGTTACACCCCGATGCCATTCAGCCTTCAGCACGACCTTGCCTTGATTTGTCTGTTTCAAAGAATGCGCCACTTATTTCAGCTTATAGCTTACTTGTGCCTGACAAAACACAGTTCCGGGTATAATTTTTAGAGTTGTCCTTCTCCTAGACTGGTTGCAAACCAATGTTGACGACGCCTATCCCACCAAATTACACTAATCAAAGGTAACCAATTTGTGTACTATAGCTAGATTGGTGAAGAAAAACAGCATTTAGTCCAAGCTTCTTTATTTGTAGAGGAGTACAATCTTCATAACTTGCCTTTTCGAATGTATTTTATTATTAAAAAATGCGTCTTTTTATACAATTTTCTGAGCTAGTATGCTGCAATGTGATTGGTTAGCCAATCAGAGTACATTATATTGACCAAACACAAATTAGAACATAAATTTTACTTAAGGTACTAGCTGTCTTACGGTTGGACTTTATAGAGAGCCGCGGTCACCTAAGAGATCCAACGGGGTTGTACCGTATGGAGAGCCGCGGTCATAAAACTTAATATTTTAATTCTACAAAAAGTACAGTGAGTCTTAATGTTATTATTTAAAGACAAATGAAGTTACTGTTATACAATGCAATGATAAAGGGCTCTACTGTACGGGTTTAACACATGAAACTAAGAAAATAGACTACTTATTTTACCTAGTTATTCTTACATTAAAATATACACTTAAACACTTTTATACACTAAAAATTCGTCAAAATTTACACATTTTAGTTATCCCGCACACAATTATTGTTATAGACTTTAAAAAAATTAAACCTTGCGTTTTTATTCTCAACGAAGCATTTAATTATAGGACAGCACAAAAAAAACTTTAATAGTGCGCCATATTGGATTTAAAGTGATGTCACATTATTTTCTGCAAGCCCTTTCATTTTAAACCCAAATTGTAGAAGTTCTTTAAAAATAACTATTCCTCCAACTTGGGTGATGGTACGTCATATTGAACTTATAGTAACCTTACAATATCTTTAGAGTTGCAGTTGCTCTCAACGAGCCATTCATTTGATACTGTAAAAGTGCGATAAAAATAACTATCCCGCTATCATAAGTGGTCAACCATACTGGATTTAGCATGACGTCACATTATTTTTCGAGTTGCTCTTAATGAGCTCTTTTATTTGATACCAACATCGCAGATGTGCATTAAAAATAATTATCCACCATCTTACATAATCTGCCATGTTGGATGGTCCGCCATATTAAATTTAGACTCACGTTTTTTATCGTGCATTGTCATTCAAACTGAACGTGTATACAAAGTTTCAACTCAATCGGTTGAAGAAATAGAGGTAGAGAGAAATAGAAGGCATTTGTAAAGCAGTGTTCGTCCTGTGGCTGATATGATATAATATTCATCGTGTCAATGTATTAACTATCGTCTTTTGTATAATCGTAGCCCAAAGATGTGGGCGATGTAGGTGAAAAAATGTTTAATAAATTAGCCTGAAAATATGAAATACATTCACATCCCGACAGCTCTCAATTGTATTGGGCTTCACGAACACGTGACAGGTCGCTTGCTGATTAATAACGTTTATGTTCCACCCGTTTCACACACGAACAGAGCTATTTGGTTTATTGATAAAAATAAATAGTAAGGGAGTGCACTGTCAATAAACCTACAACATAGATTACCAGCACATGGAGTTAATGTCGAAAACTGCATGTAATTTCGAAAGTTCCATGTAGTTCTGCTAAATTTTTAACCACTCTTTTACTTATAACTCTGTCATAATATGGACCTCACTAACATACGAAATTTGGAACATCCAAACATTGGCCGTTTTTAAGAAGGCTGTGAAGGAGTTTTTTTTATAATTAATTAATTAGAATGTTGACACACTAGCTACATTAAGTTTATGTTTTACTTTGTATTTCCTATAGCAAATTTTTGTATTAAACACTGTATAATCTACTTTTCTTTTAAGCATTCTCTGTGTTTTGAGGTTGCTGAAAGATTTTTTTATAGATACGCTTTTTGTATTATGTTACATGTTCACTTATTTTATTACTGTTTTGTGTACAATAAAGAATTAAATTAATAAAAAAATAAGTTGTCGTCAAAGCGCATATTTGAATGGGATGGAGTGCGTCGGGTCGAGGCATATCGAATTGCATAGCACAACTCAGGTTTCCGCGCCGTATCGCAGCGGCGAATTTTGTTGCACTTCGGTAAAACATTCTTTTAGTGTAATTTGGGTCTATCGGGTCTCATGCTGTTACTCAACGATTTAGTTTTACCAATGGCGCCCTCTCGATCTACAACAAACACGTATGTGTAAGTAATTAATAATTTTCATGAAAACACCCAGCATGATTGGCATGCATGTGCTACAGATTTTTAATCAGAAATGTTTATGTTTATTAACGTTTTTTTTAAATGCGGGTCGCTTAACGAAGGTATTTTTGAAAGTACGCACTCTATATGCGTTGCCAACCTGAGGCTGGGATGTTAGGCTTTGAGCAAAAATTAAGTTTACCGGCTACTTTATTCTTCGAACCGGAACACGTCAACTCTACCACCTAGTCATATGTCACGGTGCTAGTGATAGTAAGCCTATGCTCGCCTTTTACGAGCTGCCTGGCAGGAAAGTAGATGATCGATTCTGCTAAGAAACACGGGGAAAACTATCATATTGACAAAATCTAAGTTAAGTAAAATATGATAGCGTCAATTTAATCGATTTAGCAAAATCGGGCATAAATCATTTAAAATTAGTCAAAAAAAGTAATGTTTGTGTTTCGGGTAAAGCGATGGCCTGCTTACTTAAAGACATAGTGAGGTTTGTCGGCCAAAAAGAAATACACGATACACTGATAAATAATTCCTCTAAGTACCTAAAAAAATTTAAAAAATGCCACCAAAATTACCATTTTAATGAAATTCAATAATTACAAAAAATTGCGACTATATCTTTTCTCGATTGCTACAGGAATATGTCCCACAGAGTTCGATAAGTATTTAAATCCAAATAAAATTATTTAATTTGCAATTTTCCACCAAAAGTATTTATTTAAGTATGAGTTTCCGTAAAGGAACGCCATCTTCTATCAATTTCTCGATGTATATTAAGCTAATCATGTGTTGCCATCGAAATACCTTAAAAACTCAAATGTCTCAAATGAAAGTTCTAATCCATTGACCGAGCGGGGCTATCTGTGTGCCATCTGAATAGACGTGAATGAACAAAGTACAAACAAGCAGTCTGAGATATCTTTGCTCAGGTGTTGCCACGCACACATGTGGCCTATTCTCCCTGCGACATATTTGACACAAGAAGCTACGAATAGATTTTGAATGCCCTTTAATTTTGCTTTTAAATGTGCATTTACTATGTTTTTAATCAAAAACAACGGTACCCTGGATTGGATACGTGACTGGTTGGTTATAAATTTGCCATCTAAGATACTACGGGGCTAAGTACCTTTGGCTAATCGTGGGTGGCGTGGTTGTTCCACTGCCCATATATACAGGTGAATACGGCTGTAATTATATTTACTTGTTTTTCAAGTTTACCTATCACTTGAAAATGTCTATCGTTTTCCCGATATTATCCCAGCCTATAGGGGAAGGTTGCGATCATTGGACCGGCTCTTTCATTGGACCACCTATTTTTTTCAAAAACCATGCGTGTCACAGCAAGTTGAATGCGTTCATAGGCAACAGTACTGATTCCCTTGTCCCCCCTCCAAACCTCAGTGGGCTCGCTACGCGTTTCAAGTAGTGACGTGTGTGCATGTGTTAGCGGTGACCGTAATATAAAAACCATGCCATCAACAAACTGATGTAAGTAGCATTGTATTTCTTCATTTTTGATGATTTTATTATATCAAATAGCAAATTTATCTGTGCTCACATAGACTATGAAGTTTTTTAACAAATTTTGCACAATTTTTAATACCCGCTTTCGTTCTGTTTATATACCTAGTTTCCATCAATGGACCACTATGGTGACGCCACTATTGGACCAGTCCAATCAAAGAAACTTAATGAATTACCTATTCTCACTTAGTATAATTCTAAGAATGTTTTTGAATTTCGTTTACATTTACTTAATACTCATAAAAAAAATTAAATATATGTAGGGAAACTGCAGCAATATCGTAAATGCAATATCAAAACCAATAAATACCTAAAGATTTTCGTATTGTGTAGGTTTCTTAGTACTTAACGTATTTGATACTTACCTAACTTTTTGTTACAATTAGACTTTATTTGTATATTTCAGAATGTCGGCAGAGAAATAAAAAAAGAAATATTATTCTTGGAATGAAACTAGTATGAATCGTTAAGAAAAAAACTATTGGAATAAACGAAGCGAGTCGAATCCATGGCGTTCCAAAAGCTACATTAAAAAGAAGATTGAACGGGAAAAACAAAAAAGCTGTCAAAGAAGTAGAATATGATTGTTACAAAAACTATTGAATAAAAAAATATTTCCTATTTTGTATTTCACTTAGTCACCTTCATTGGACCGTTTATACAAATATTTTTAAGTCCAATGATGGCAATTTAGTGGTCCATTCAAGGTAACGGTGGTCCAAAAAAAGCAACTCCTCGTTGAAGAGTTATGTTAGTATATTTCTAAAACCTATCAAATTTCATTGCCAATAATTTATATACCATTAATTTACATAAACAGCATCACATTCCAATAAATGGTTTTCATTTTTCGATGATATTTCATGAGAAATTACTTGATAAATTTACGTGGTCCAATCATAGCAACCTTCCCCTAAGCGGTATTTAGCTATTCCTTGGAAAGCTCTTCAGATATCGGGATTAAAAGTAGTAAATTTCATTCTCCAGTCTGCTATCACCACAAATAAAAATAATATAATTACAATGCTCCATTGTCACGTTAAAGAAAGACAAATAAACCGACAGATTTTTTATTTTTACATAGCATTTTTGTGTTATTTACCATCTTTATAGATTTTTACATTTGTTTTTATCTCAAATTTCCGTATACAATTTAGAATAAAAAACAACTTTATACAGATACCGTAAAACAGGGTTTCCAAAGTGGGGTCCTTGAACCAACAATGTGTTGGGTCAATGGTGTTGCTAGCATGTGTCCGAAGCACTGACGACTAGTAGTCGTCTTTCACTAATTTTATTTGAAACTAGTTGTTACCCGTGGCTTTTCTCGCGTAGTAGGTAGTATGTTTAATAAACTAGAGTTGAATTAAAAATAATGTATTCCTTTTTTAAACGTATTTATTTATTTTTAATCAATACAATGGAGTATTTTAATAATAACAATATATTTAATAAGGATTTTCATACAAACTTTCAATCCATAATCCAACCTCTAAGGGGTTTAATTTCCAGACACGCTGAAATACGAATATCTACTAATTTTTAATTAGTAGCCCAAAAACAAAGTTTCATGTTTCTAACTTAAAAAATAACGGTTTTCAATATAAATTTTCAATCCAGATTTTACCCCCTTAGGGATAGAATTTCCAAAATTTCGTCCTTAGTGGGTGTTTACTCAATAAAACGACCCTAATCACCAAATTTCAGGGCCGTAACTCGCGAGCGTCAAGATGGAGGGACCAAGTCTTCGATTTTAATAAAACATGCATCAAAAAATTCTACCTAAATTCTACTATTTGCTACCTTTGCTCAAAAGATTAGTACCTCATCATAAACATGTTTTTAATCAATAAATGTTGGTTCCTCCATCTTCACGTCAATCATCGTCTTGTCCCCGGGTTTGTCCGGGCTCCTTCGCAGATTAGACCATCTGCCTTCCTTGCCAGACAGCTCGTAAAAAGCGAGCATAGGCTTATCATCAGTAACACCGTGACATCTGACTAGGTGGTAGAGTTTCGCAGCGACTCGCCCGGTTTGGTACCACCGCCTTACCTATTCCTGCCGCCATAACGTCATGACGTGTTCCGGTTCGGAGGGTAAGGTAGCCGGTAAATTTACTTTTGATCGAGTCCTAACACCCTGACCTCAGGTTGGCAACGCACCATTATCACCTTTGGTGTCTCTAAACGGCGTGAATTTCTTACCATCAGGAAATCCGTCTGCTTGTTTTACTTCCTACAACATAAAAAAAACCTAAATTCTACCTTTATAAAAATAATACCTATGACGTGTCCGAAACACAAACAGTTTTAAAAATGTCGACTAAAATATTTGGTCCCTTCATCTTGACGATTCAATATGTTGCTTTTTCCGGTCATTGTTTAGTTATTTTGCAACTTTGAAGTGGTCAATAGTTTCTACCTAATTTCTACCTTGATAACATATATTTCTGTTTAAACTGTAGTTGGATTTTGAGTTAAAATAAGTGCTAAAATAATTGTACGTTGTTGTAAATTAAGGTAAAAGCACCTTCTTCTAACGAGTTCTGATATTTTAAATCGATCGATTTAAATGATACGTACAAAAATATTGTTTTGTAAACATGGATGTTGTATTTACACGTTAAAGTCTATAATGCTTTCTCCGTACATATTTCTCCATGAGAAGACTTCCTATGTAAAATAGATTATCTGTCTCCTCTTCAGGTAGCTCCAAAGAGTAAAGTAACTGTCCGTAAAGAAAGGTGGCTGGTAAGAGGCGAGGAAAAGTTAAATAAGTCTTTATCAATAAGATCACTTTTGGAAGACTGCTTAGTAAAATATTATATATCTTTATCTAACTGTAACCGGCGGTATTTTCTGCAAATTCTAGTTATTTAGTATTCTTACGGTACGCGTTATATTTTGGAATAAAAAGTAGCCTAAGTCCTTCATATAAGTCTAGTTTGTTCTTTGATAAAATTTTTAAACATCAAGTCAGCCATTTAGACGAAAAAATGGAATTTTTTACACACATACACAGTTTCTTATTTCTAAATAAGTATGCTTTATTTCATGTAAATAGACATAAGTGTCTTTACAGATTTAATGTACTTCTGTAATTTTCTTAAAATTTAATTAAATTCACAATATTATAGCAATACCTAGCCGTAGATTTTTGTAATAATAAATCTAGGCAATATTATTTCCATAGTGGCAGTTTCATCTTTTTATCTTCTAAGTGATTACATTTAGTCCCTTCAGAGCAAAAAGTGAAATGTGCATCAAAAGCAAAATGTGCACTAGATGAAAAACGTGCAAAACGATAAATGAGCAATCAAGGCTTTAGTCATACTTATTACTTTTTGCTAAATAATCCCCTTCTTTCAAAGAGCATCTTGTAAAAAAATAGAGAATATCGTATTTTAGCTTCTTCACTTAGGTTAAAACCGAAGAAGACGGAATGTCGTGTTTGACAAAAATATAAAGAAAAAGTATTAAAACTTGCCGGTAATCAAATAACAATAGCTCAATTCCTTTACCAGTATATATATATACTAGGCTCGCGTTGTAACATTATATTGCGTTTTTCGCAAAATATATATAGCACTACCTGATGCCAGCAACTTCGTTTGCTATACCGCGATTAAAAATATCCTATCTGCTATTCCAGCTCACGGTCACCAAATGTTATCCAAATCCGCACGCTAGTTTTTTCGTGAAAGAGTAAGAAACATCCATCCTAACATCCATACTTACAAACTATCCGGTTTATAATATATATTTTACGCTAACTTAAGTAAAGAAGCTAAAAAACGATATTTGCTAAATAAAAGATTTTATAAATATTTAGCATATTTTTCTCCTCTCTTATTACAAGATGCTATCTGAATAGGAGGAATATGTAGCAAAAAAGAGTCAGTGTGACTAAAGCCTTTATTGCTTATTTTGCGTTTTGCACGTTTTGCTTCTAGTGCACATTTTGCGTTTTGCTCATTTTGCTTTTTGGGCATTCTGCGTTTTGCACATTTGGCTTCGCGAGTACATTTTGTTTTTTGGTTATTTTGCTCTGAAGGGCATTTAAAATATAGTGCTGTTAAAAAAATTCAAAAATACAGAAATTTCGAGCATTAAATGTTGCTAGAAAATCTTTGTCGTTGAAATAAATAACTAAATATATTTTAACTTCATATTAAAGAAACGGTAAGCTCATTAACGTTTTTCACATTTATTTGATGATAAATCTTATTATTAGTTGAAACCCAACAGCGCCAGCTTAGGAATCGACCTAGGTGCCAATTAGTGAGTCCACTCGTTTCACGTCTCACGTCTCCGAAACGCGCCGGTTCTGGAGACTCTCGACACTACCCTTGTATAAAACCCGAGTGATTTGATTGTGAAATATCAACCTACGCCTTCGCTTCGCGTGTACATAAATCTAATCACACTCGCATTTTATGGCTGTTTTATCAATCACTCATCAAACATTTTCCACATAAATAAATGGATATTTAATTGAAATTAATCACCCACTTCATGGTCCGCTAAACATTGCAAGTATTCAGTGAATTCAAAATTACGGAGACAATCATCATCATCATCATATCTTCACGCCAAGTCCCTTACGGGGTAGGCAGAGAGTA
>NJDC01017833.1:0-12432 GCA_002245475.1 Calephelis virginiensis
TTATCTACAATAAAGATAATCTACAGTAAAGAGTGCAATAATTTAGAAATTTAGATCGCTGTGGTCACTGGTCATGCAGTCCGGTGTTGGACTCCACTTTATGTGGTCCCAGGTTATTTGGGTCGGGTACAAAAGAAAATGTATTTTAATTGTAATGGATGTCAAACAAGTAGACGGATTTCCTGATGGTAAGAAATGTACACCGCCTAGAGTCAAGAAAGTTGGTAATGGTGCGTTGCCAACCTAAGGCCGGGATCTTAGGCCTCGAGCAAAAGTAGGTTTACTGGCTACCTTATCCTCCGAACTGGATCACGTCAACAGCACTGACGTTATGGCAGCAGGAATAAGTAACGCTGTGGTACCAATCTAGGCGAGTCGCTGCGAAACTCTACAACCTAGACAGATGTCACGGTGTTAGTGACGATAGGCATATGCTCTCCTTTTTCGAGTTGCCTGGTAGGCAGGCAAGTGGTTTATTCTGCAAAGAAGCCCGGACCAACATAGGGAAAAGCCTGGACCAACACGGTGAGCCCGGACCAACATGTCCGATTGGCCTTAGGTTTGCCACCTATCACATTGTTAGATTTAATGTCTTCGACTATTTGTGGGTACCACTTCGATACGGACAGGTACTTTAGAAATAGAAGGGTTATTCTCACTGTTGTACTCAGCTAGACTGACAGAGATACTTTCTATCTCGATGGTTACTTGCCATAACCCATTTTTCCCCGTATTGATTCCGAGCTCCTTTAACGATGTAGGCTTACTGCTTTCGTACCAACGTCTCGTGAAAGAGATGCATCAGTTTAGGTACTAACACCGTGACTATGAGTAAACTGCAACAGCTTACGTAAACTTACCTACTCCTGCCTTTTTTATCTCATTCATTCATACATAAATTCAGTTCTTCCCAATTACTTGTTCGGGTTTGCCAATTGTGAGTTACATTATCCCGTAAGCTTAATGCAATAAAAAAATTTTCAATTTTCTAATAAAAATAATGTTGCCCGGGATTGGATATGTGTCCGTTTGGCGATAGGTATGCCACCATTGTGGGACTTAGTGTCTTTGGCTAATCGTGGGTGCCCTGGTTGTACCCCTCGGAGATATGGGCCTGAAGATACATTTTTTATATTTCTACATAATCTGAAAACCGTGATTTGTTTGTCTTCTGATCTATAAAAGAGAGAAACTATAATAAAATAGCAGCAATAACTATTCTACTAATAAATTTTAAAAAGATAAATGAACAACAACCTACGACCAATATTAATAACCAATCCTAATCCAAAACTCGCTGTCCAAGATTGATATTTTGATCCATTTTTGTGTCATCGCTTGCCAATAATTTATCTGTGCACAGGATAAATATGGGAATGAGGTATAGGATAGGCCGGCGGATACGCAGCTATATAGACTGCTTGAAATCCATTAGATTGAGATACATTATTAACATTGGCCGCTAGTGGTTAATTAGTGACGAAATTTTATGAAAAACGTGCACAGCAGCGCGAAAGTGATTGATTTATTGAGATTAATAAGACGATTTTTTATTATTTTACTGGTTCTTGTTAAGGTGATTTATATTTTTCACTTTGCATACTTGTTTTCAATAGTTTTAGTGCACCCACGCTTACCAATATCTCCATAGCAATAAGACAATAGTGAAATTGTCGTTAATCGTATTTGTTTGTATAATTAAAGCGTTATTCTAAAGTGTCACGTTTTTACACATTTTTATTGTTATATTTATATTTATTGCAATTTAAAATATTTATTTCTATATTTTCTGTTACTATCTGCAGGTCACCGTTTTACACGTACGCTGATAAAATAAATTTAACCTAAGACGGGAAAACAGGGGTGTTATAACTTTGATATGTCTGTGTTTCTTATTGTCATTACAGATCTACTTTTTAAATAAGTTTAAGAAAAAATATCTTAAATATATATAAATAACGTGTTTCGTTGTTTGTCCGCGATGGACTCCTAAACTTCTTAAGGCCCCATACCATAGTCAGTCCGAAGAGCCAATTAGCGCACTCCCCCGTTCCATGATTACTATGAAATATTGCGCTCTAAAGTAAATGTCCCAAGCGCCAAATCACTATTTTTGACACTATAAAAGTAATTTGAAAAAAATAATTAAAAACTGAAACAGTTATCTTTTAGGTATAATACTTATCTATGTTTATGTTAAATCTGGTGTCGATATTTTCATAATTGAAGTAGACAGATGGGTTTTGCTTTCAAAAAAGGGTTAACTTTTTGATTTTTTTCTATCGAGCAAAGTGAAATGAATCGTGTTTTGGAAACACTAGTCTTATAAAGCATATTAATGTTAATCTTGTGTTATTGTCGCCAAGATCCATAATTGCTTTGTATGAAAAAAAACAGTATATTGCTGACGTATTTTAGCATACATGGCCCCTTAACCGATTTATCGAATTTACACACAGTGTGCAGTTTGACCTAACTTGAAAGAAAGGATAGCTTACGACTCAATTTATCGCGGGCGAAGCCGCGTGTAACACCTAGTTATATAATATAACTAGCGGCCCGCCCCGGCTTCGCACGGTTGTAAAGTATACATATAAACCTTCCTCTTATACATTCCTTCTTATAAGTATACATATAAACATTTTATCTATTGAAAAAAAACCGCATCAAAATCCGTTGCGTAGTTTTAAAGATTTAAGTATACAAAGGGACAGAGAACGCGACTTTGTTTTATACTATGTAGTGACGAGGTCTCAGAGTATTTAGAAAACGAACTTGCGTGAGAAAAGAGGTTTCAATCATGCACTGCAATTGTAATGTAATTTGTTAAACTTGTGTTTACGTTATGATTAGTTTGTAATTTTTTCTGGTTTATTATGTTACTATTATTATTCAAAAAAGATACGCCCGGTGAATTTCATTTGCCGGATCTTCTCAGTAGGTATGTGGCCGCGATTCCGATCCCCTAGTAGTTTATAAAAATGTCGACGCGCACAAGTACCATTTGTATGGTCCACGTGAATAAAATTTTTCTGATTCTGATTCTGTGATTGCATCTGTGTCTGAGCCTATGCTTTGTGTGGGTGTCATGATAGCTTTTGAAAGGATGGGCTGACTTCGAAGCGGTTTTTTGTTTGAAATCTGACGTGATCGAGGTGATTTAAACTATAGTATCTTCACGCCTATATCCCCGAAGAGGTAGGCAGAGGTACAACCAAGGCACCCACGACTAGCCGAAGACACTAAGTCCCACAATGTGATAGGTGGCAAGCCTATCGCCAACCGGGCACATTTCCAATCCCGACCAACATTTTTTATTAGAAAATTGGAAAAATCCAATTTTCTTTTTGTTTGCCGACCCGGGATTCGAACCCGGGACCTCATGCAGTCAAGTCCAACACCCGGACTGCTAGACCACAGAGGCGATGATTTAAACTACAATACATGTAGGTAGGTTTCATCGGGGGTTTGTTGAAAATTTATATTTTTAGTGGTGTGACATGATACCGGTGACAGTTTGAGACTAAATAGGAAAAAGATTATAAAATAATGAAAACTATAACATTTAATCGAAATGAATACATTATATTTTGTGTGATTGAAGAATAAATTAACTAATAGGTGGATAAAATGGACAAAGAAAATGATTTTAGAAACATGCTTTATTCTGCTACCTGTTTAACTCGTCTTGAACTATCTTTTTTTAATACATATACACAATATTATATAAATCTTACTACTGTATATACTTATTATTATACCATACATACACATACATACATACATATCTTCACGCCAAGTCCCTTACGGGGTATTATTATACCACTGGATGTTAATCGAGGCTACACTTGCATATTTATGTTATTAGCCTACCTGTGGGAACCCGATTAGTTATTAGGATAACAAATTGGCCTATGTCACCTTTCAGCCTTCTATCTTCCATATACAAAAATTGTAATATAGTTATAACATGTAAGAGTGATAAATAAACACTTTCGCAATCATTATTATAGATATGGGAGTCCTTACTTCTCATATTTATATTAATTTTGTAAATTATGGCAAATTTCGCCATACGAGTTTGAAACAAATATAAGGAAGGTGATCTATATAGAGATAAATATTTAAAGAAGCGAATCTATATAGATTAGCTTCTTAATACTAGCAGTTTAACGCAGCTTCGCCTACGTAACTTGGCTTTTACTGCAATGATTTTGATGAAACAAAGCCTATGTCACTCAGGGATAATGTAGCATTCTAAGGGTGAAAGAATTTTTAAAATCGGTCCAGTAGTTTCGAAGCGTATTCATTTCAAACAAACATAAAATCAAACATTTCCTCTTTATAATATTAGTATAGATTTTTAACATAATGTATACAGAAGCTAATCTATATAGATTCGCTTGTTTATATATTTATGTATATGTATGACCACGCGAAATCATTGCAAGACCTGGACGGAGAGACCAATTTTACTAATTTTTTTTTTGTGTATGTCAATAAGGTTCGTACGAAACGTAAAATTGGGAAAATGGGAAAGACTATGCCTTAATCCACACAAACTGTTCGTAGCTGTTAATATCGAGCGATAAAAAGTTCGCCGGGTCAGCTAGTTACTAACATAATTATATTCCCTCGCTTTCGTGTACCAGATTAAAACATCGCAACCATAAGGTTATCCGAAAGAGCATAAGCCCCCAATATGGTGAACAGCGGTTCTCAGGAAGCCAGCGCTGAAATATGGTCAGTTTATTGTGTTTGGATTTGCATTCACATTTACCGCAGATGTCGAAACTAGAACTACTTCTAATGTATCACATACATTACTCATACGCAAATAGAAAGCAATGTTATTTCAAGTGAAATAACTTTATCAAACGCCGGTCGTATATCTGTATCCTAACATTATGTAATGTTAAAGTATGTTTGTCTGTATGTTCCCATTTTCATTTAAACTGTTGAAACTCGTTAAGTAAATAAGGGTAATAAGGGTTTTTCATGGGGGAAGAAGAAAATACAGTATACAAATCACACACATACATACACATCTTCACGCCAACTTACGGGGTAGGCAACGATACTCTTTGTGTGTGCCAGACCTCACGATCCTGACAAATCTGTCTAGCTTCCTTCACATTAATTACACTTTTCATACAAACATTTCGGAGCGTCTTAACGCCACGCTCGGATCATATTATATATTATACGATATATACAAATCATAACCATACTTATAGCCGCCTCTGTGGTCTAGCGGTCCGGGTGTTGGACTTGACTGCATGAGGTCCTGGGTTCGAATCCCGGGTCGGTCAACATAAAGAAAATTGGATTTTTCCCAATTTTCTAAGTAAAAAAAAAATGTTGGTCGGGATTGGATATGTGCCCGGTTGGCGATAGGCTTGCCACCTATCACATTGTGGGACTTAGTGTCTTCGGCTAGTCGTGGGTGCCTTGGTTGTACTTCTGCCTACCTCTTCGGGGATATGGGCGTGAAGATACTTTTTTTTTACTATACTTATAGCGAATGTGAAAATGATTATGATATTTAATTACTTGTTATAACGAAATTTGACCTGAAGGTGCTTTAAGATTCGAGATCCTACATAGTTTAAATTTTATTTGAAACAAAAAGTATTTAAACGTAGCTAACGCAGGCGGATGTTCGCATGGGAAATCAAATGTTCATTTCTGATTTAAAAAAATATGGAAAAAGAATGACGATTTTTTTAATACTGACCGCATTAGTAACAGTCTATGGAAAGAATGACAGATAAAAGATTGAGAAAGCAGATATGTACCCGGGGAGACCAAGGTAGACATTCCACGATCAGATCTCTCGGATATTATCCGAGGATGGTGCCAAGAGTCTGCGAAACCGGCGTGTTTGTATGACAAGGGTAATGCATGTGAAAAAAGCCAGACAGGTTTGTCAGGATCGTAAGGTTTGGCACTCGATATTCTCTGCCTACCCCGTAAGGGACTTGGGTAAAGATTTGTATGTGTGTATGTATTTTTCCTATACAATTGGTCACTAAATGTTATTTTTAGGCAAAATAAATTTCGCCAGGTCTGCTAGTCATATGAAAAAACTGTAGGAAAACAAATTCTTGTCCAAAAAGAATAATGAAATGCAACGACAAATCCCCTTAAGGCGTCGCATAGACAGTATACTCTATGAGACAGTCTGGAAGTGAAAGTGCTGCGAGTAGGGCACGATACGATCTCAGCTCATTAGCTGCTCACGCGCGATCTAATGAGTCGCGCGACACCTTCGACCATTGTGCTCTTTGACATATCATGTTTGATTGTGAAATGAACTACTTTAGAGTGACTACATAGACATTCTGTAAGTTTGATTATTAAAAAAAGGAAATATTAATATTATTTTTTGGTCTTCTTACTGATTTTTAAACATATATATGATTAAAACCAGATTTAAGTACTAAGCAACCATATATAGGTAAATGATTCGCGTCGGTTTAAGTTTGAAACCATATAGTTTTAAATTGTTCAGTATCAGTAATAACAAAAATTAATTCAATTTATAATTGCCAATGCTGAGCAAAACGGATGATAATGTCTCATGCTCTTTAATATCTTACTAGCATTTGAATAAGATAGAAAATTGACTGTATAAATAACAATCAATTTTCTATCTTATTTATGTTGAATATTTTAATACAATCAAATTAAAATAATATTTCCAATCCAATCCAATTTGTCTTTTAGCAAAGGCGTTGTTATCTTTTAACGTACTTCCTTTTTGCTACATAATATAATGCCAAACCCTTACTTTTTGTCATCTTTTCACCTTTCAGGGACTTCATTGGGGATCATAGGGGATTCAGCAAGTTTTTTCACACATTTCGATAAATCCCATTTCGCAAAACATCTTTTGGAAGCTGGTCACAATTTGGCTACTGATCACTCCTTCGAAATAATTCATACTTGTGAAAAAGGAATTAGGCTAAATATTTTAAAACAATTAGAAATCATAAAACACAATAATGTGTCCAGAACATTGTTGAATGAATAAATAAATATACCGAATTCCCCATTATTACGAATTTTTAGTAGCAATCAGTCGCACAGAATTCTACAATAGATTCGTGAAGCGGTTACGAATAATTGATATTGGGGGGTTTGGTCATAAGGCGCAATCGAGGCGGCGGCAAGTCACTCGTGTGTCGTCGTTTGTACGGTACGGTCGAATTCCTGAGGATGCCACGGTGTAGAGGCGAAACGTACGTCAAGTGCGATTTGGTGTTCTCTGTAGTGAGTGCTTCGACAAAGTTGGCGAAGGACGTGACAAGTGTTTTGTTTCCCGTGTTCGGACTCTATTGATCTGGTCGCGGAGGTGGGAGGTGGAAACTTTAGGTAGGGTTGTCACATGTAAAGAACGTGACAATTTATATTGTTTCCCGAGCTCTTCCTATATTCGTGTTCTGGTCGCGGAGGTCGGTGGTGGGAACGTCACTTAGGCTTGTCACATTCTGTGTCGTTTGGAGGATTATTTGCTACAATAGTTACACTGGTTACGCGGACTTAGCAAAGTAAAGGCTTATTTTACATCTGTTGTAATGGATTTCCGCAAAGTAACGCCTGATTCAATAAAATAAAAAAAGTTTTTTTATTTGTGATCATATCTAACCAATTGGCATTACCGCAGTATTTTTTTTTATTCCAAATTTTATTTTCTTTCTTTCAGTTGTTTATTGTTGTCTGTATCTTCTTGTATTACTTGGCAAGATTCGCTGCTATCTTGACATATTTTATAATATATTTAAACCTCATAGGGTTCATTCCCAAATTTGACACCCATAAAGACAATGTAATAGACATTGTTGGAATAAGGAGCATATGAATGCAAATCCATTAAGACTTATGGCATTGTTATTGTTTGTTTGGAAGTGAAAGTGCGACGAATAGGGCACGATACGATCTCGACTGATTAGCTACTCACGCGCGATCTAATGAGTCGCGCGACACCTTCGACCATTGTGCTCTTTGACATATCATGTCTAATTGTGAAATGTCTTAGAGAAACTAGATTAACGGCCGCTCTCATAAACTTCAATTATCGTTTAATCCGTCATCGAGTCGACAGCTTTTGAACAAAATCGTCGCGTAAGGATAAATTAAATGTTAATTGACGCCTTTGAGTGTGATGTTTTGTTTGAATTATGTTTAATAACGCATAATTGATATATTTAGACGACCTGGTTGATGTATTGTATAGAATAGAACAGAACAGATTGCTAAGACAATAATAACATACAATACATAAAACCGTTGTAAAACTCAAAAAAAATCTCGTCAGATCTCGATAAAATTTATATATTACTCGGAATCATGGACGTACCTTTAGAAAAATAAATCTAATTGCAACGTGGCAGTCAAATTTGGGTCGTTTTTTTGCAGTTTTGTTGTACTCACTTATAAGTATGTTAAGCAAGATTTACAGAGCGTAAATAAAGTAGATATAATAACATTTTTAGTATAATATTAATTCAATTACAGTAGAGACATGTTTCACATTTATTAGATTTTTTGACAAAAAGCAAAGAGAATACAATACTACATGTAAAGAAAGTAATTCAAAACACGTGTTTGACATACCGACTCGTGTATTTTTCTTTTTGACATCATGTATTTCGTAACATGAGAAATTTAGATGGTTTATAGAATAGAAGGCGACCAAACAAATTGCTTATTTGATGGTAAGTTAGAACCGCCACCCACACAAGCATACGCAATGCCTTTTTATTTGAGATTTTTAAATCAATATTTAGAAGCGCCTTCGCGGGTAACGGATTTCACAAAAGATTTGAGCGAGTTAAGAACTGAACAGTACGGAATAGCATCTATCGAGGTAGTGGGCATGCAACTTTGAACTCCAGCAAACGTCCGCCCACACTAAGCCGCGTGGACAAGCTAAATTCTCTTCCATGATCGATGTGATAGTAGATGTGAGAGTAGTTTGCGGCATATTATACCAAAAAACCCAATCGATTTTCAGAACACTCAAACTGTTAATAGGCAGACAGTAGGTATCTATAAAGGCCAAGACGTCAAGACGTACCGAGAAGTCTAAAGAGTTGAACATAGATTTTAGGTCACCAATATTATATCAACGCTTTGTTTTCCTTCCACTAAACATCATTGCAACTTACTGCCAAATCCCACTTTCTAAAGAACACTGTATATTTTTTTCATGATATTGGAAGGCAAACAAGCAAACGGATTTCCTGATGGTAAGAAATTCACGCCGCCGAGAGACAACAAAGTTAGAAATGGTGCGTTGCCAACCTGAGACCAGGATGTCAGGCCTCGAGCAAAAGTAAGTTTGCTGGCTACCTTACCCTCCGAACCGGAACACGTCATGACGTTATGGCGGCAGGAACAGGTAAGGCGGTGGTACCAATCCGAGTGAGTCGCTGCGAAACTACCACCACCTAGTCAAATGTCACGGTGTTAGTGACGGTAAGCTTATGCTCGCCTTTTACGAGCTGCCTGGCAGGACGGCAGATGGTCTATTCTGCAAAAAAGCCCGGACCAACACGGTTCCAGATTCCAGATTTTTAATATAATATATTGTTATATCCTGACAGAAGTGATAAAAAATCACGAGTAAACGTTCGTGCTTTACAAAGCCGACCAATTATCGGAGTAGCAATGACATAATTGGTATGATCGAGGCTCACTTACCGTAAAATTATTCCCAGGTTGTAAGCAGGTGCACATTCTAGTTGAATTAACCGGTCATTGGTAAGAGGAGAAGATTATCGTGTCTGTCATTTTTACAATGTTGCCAGACATGCGACAGGGTCCTGGTATTCTTTTTTTTTATTAGATTGGAAGGCAGATGATATTTCCGGATGGCAAAAATTATAACGCGTCTTAAGATACAGATACTATGATAATAGTGCATGGCTACAAATAGTGTTGTTGTTGCTTCTGGTTGTACCTTTGCCGACTTATTCGGGGATAGGTGAAGATATCTCTAAGCTCTAAGCTAGAGCAGTCGTCGGCTTGAGACGAAAGGTTACAGGTTAAAATTCTGTCTGGGGCGAAATTTTTTCTTTCTTTAAAATTTATAGAAATCTATCCCAAGCACGGGGCAAGTGCTAAAATAAAAAATACGTTAGGTGAAGATAGTTTTTTTCATCTACTCGCGGGTAATAAGTAAAGACGTCTTCATATTTACTTATACCTACACAATATAATGGTGCATTGAGTCATTTAGTAAATGTTTACCTAGATAATAATTTAATATAAATGCAATCCATTGTAAGCCGACATAAAAAAAAGTAGGAAGTGATATGATCGACTCCTCTATTTTTTTATAGTTAATAGATTTCTTCGTCATTTCTTAACCGGTCAAAAATATTTTTTAATCAAAAGAGCACTTCCAAGGTGCTGCCTCCGAGGTAATGGAACCTACAGGAAAATTGGGAAAAATACCTACTCATTTTTTGTTTACCTAGATGAAGTCATTGAAATCGAGTCGGTTTTTTGCAGTTTTACTTCACTAAAAATTAGCTTTCTGCCAACCCTTCGCTAGCAACTCTACAACCCAGAAGGGGTAGGCAGAGGCTCAACCAGGGTACCCACGACTAGCCGAAAACACTAAGTCCCACAATGTGATAGGTGGCAAGCCTATCGCCAACCGGGCATATATCCATCCAATCCCGAGCAACTTCTGTTTTTAATAGATTCAATCCAAATTTCATCCAATGAAAAACAACTAAAATCTGTGATGGTCAGGCGTCTTCCGAACAGCTTGATTTCTTTTATTTAGATCGCCGATAGGTTCCCATTCTTATTCTTAGTTTGGTACAAAAAATAACTTATATGGCGTACAAAATACATTCATTATCAAATCATTTGATAATGAATGTATTTTGATTGAAAATAATTATCAAATCATTTGATAATTATTTGATAAATCCTTTAATCTTTTAATAATTATTTAAATGTACTCGCATTAGTGTCACTTGCGCTATCAAAATAAATCGAAAAAATCTTATACGTTAAAATCTTTTAACATTAGTTAAAAAATACGAAACAAATACAAAAGTGTACACGTCCAAAATCGGCCATTTTGTTTTTTATAATGACTTAAGTCAGTACCAAGACGAATTTTACGAGTTCACGCATTAAAATCCTTGACTATCGGTTAAAAAATGCTAAACATTAGTTAGAAGAACAAAAGCGTACATTCGTTGCGGTGTTTTGACTTTGACGGTCACAACCAAACGTGTTATCTGGCAGTTAACTAACAAGAAAATTGGAGTAACAAACCGGCGTGAAGCTGGGTCACTGGGTAAGAGGTGATTGCTCGGAAAAAGCGCGGGAGGTACGAGTGGGCCTATCTAGCTTTCTATTGCACTCTGTGATCATATGAGAGAGAAAACTCAACCTAACAAGTTATTTCGCATTTTAGTAACCGACTTCAAAATTCACCGATTATTACCGATTCTCCAGTCCATTTAATGTTTCTTTTTGTTTTTTTACTCCTGAAGGAAACAGAGATGTTACAAGTTTGACATGTCTGAGTTTATTTTTGTGTGTCTGCTACAGACACACAAAAACACACTTTTGAACGGATGGATCGATTTCGTTGTGATTTTTTTTGTTTGAAAGTTGCAGTGATCGAGGTGGTTTTTAGTTTTTTTTTATGTCACTTTATAATACATAAAGTTGTAATTAGGTGCTTATGTTTATACTTGTACATATATAAAAAATCTAGTTGCCGTTTGTGTGAAACTATGTATATACTTTCCGGTTCAAAATTCGATCAACAATGGTTTTTGAGTTATACCTACTTAATAGTGTGTAATTTTATTTACCTAAATGACATCATTATTATTTTATTAAGTATATCAGCTGTTTTCTTGCAACTTTACTGTGTTTTGTACAAAATTAACCATTGGGTAAAATTTTTCAATTTTTAATTGATGTAAAGGGAATTGAAGTCGGATTTTGCAGGTTTACTTAGTTTAAATTAAAGTCAAATAAATATGGGTGTGAGGCAGCATTTTCATAGCAAAGTCAAAGACGCAGACTGATTACTTAATACGAAATATTCGTAGTTTATAGACAGCAAAGATGTTAATGCGTTTCTCATCCTGAATTGGGGATGTTTCTCTCTGGCTGGCTAGGTTTGGAAGCTGTGCCAGTTTAAGGTTCATAGGGTTACATTTATTTAGATCGTAATTTTTTTAATCATTAAATAAACTTGTAATAAATATAAAAATGTTTTAATATTAAAATACATGTTGTAACTAATTAAACAATACATTTTTGTAAATACTAATCGATTTGGATATCTGGCACTCCCTGCAAGGGACTTGGAATGAAGATATTTATGTAAGTAAAAATATTATAAAAGCTAAAATATTTGCACACCATAATGTGGCAGCAATGTTT
>NJDC01017833.1:12652-22791 GCA_002245475.1 Calephelis virginiensis
TACATAATTTTTTTATATTAAAAAAAAACAGTAAACTCTGAAACACAAAATTTAATCGGGTTCGATCCCCGGATCCTACAACAAAAAAATTAGAAAATGTATATTTTCAATTTTTCAATATAATAACATGGCCCGGGATTGGATATTTGCCCGATTTGCGATAGGCTTACCACCTTTCACATTGTGGGACTATACTTAGTGTCTTTGGCTAGATGTGGGTACGTGGTTGTGCCTCTGCCTACCACTTCGCGAATATGGGCGTGAAGCTACTTTTTTTCAAAATTAAAAAAAAAAAAAAACAATATAACTATGTCATAATAACAATACTAATTATTAAAATAAAAACAGCAAATCTAAAAAATAAGATTTAACACATGATTTCTCTGTGAATCGCCTCTGTGGGCTAGCGGTCCGGGTGTTGGACTTGACTGCATGAAGTCCCGGGTTCGAATCCCGGGTCGGCCAACAAAAAGAAAATTGGATTTTTCCAATTTTTTAATATAAAAAAATGTTGGTCGGGATTGGAAATGTGCCCGGTTGGCGATAGGCTTGCCACCTATCACATTGTGGGACTTAGTGTCTTCGGCTAGTCGTGGGTGCCCTGGTTGTGCCTCTGCCTACCTCGTCGGGGATATGGGCGTGAAGATACTTACTTACTTACACATGATTTCTCGCATAAAACTTAATTAATTTGTAGAAAGAGCTTAATTTAATACTTAAAGCTCTTAATAAAATGAAGATAGCGAATTAAACTTGCCTTATATTTGCGTAATAGTGAAATAAAACTATGCAAAAATTGAAAAACTATTTTAAAACCGAACTGACGTGTATGACCCCACAATATTTTAAAGTAAGACATTCCGATTTGGATAAGTTGGTTTATTTAGAATTTTTTCATAAGCTGGTAATACAACCAGCATTGCTTACAAAACTTTTCTTGAATATGCATAAAGTTTAATTAAACTGAGTACAATATTTTAAAATTTAAAAGATTTTTTTAAAACGGCATTAGAATATTTTGAAAAATACTTTTTAGAGTAGACTAGTGATAGTAAAATATTCGAAAAAATAATATGTTCTAAGTACTAATTTTTTAACTGCAGACTTAATTTAATTTAGCGATTTTCGGCTTATATGTATCAATATATCTATTGCTATGTTTTGTTTCTTAAATGAATATTTATTAGTCATGTTTCATACATATAACCTTGTATAGCTTTTTGTCTCGATAATTAAATAGGCTATTTTTAAATCGCATTTGTACAATGACACATATTATTTTGTTGCTTATCAAATATATTATTGTATTTCGAGTTCTAGGTTCTATAAATACAGATCCTCTTTAGATAGCAAAAGATACTCTTATACTAATGTACCCCACTTTAAAAAGCCTGCGTCTACTATCTGATGACTAACTGAAATTAGTTTCAATCACAATAATTAAAAAGATCAATTTCCCTAAATTTAAATTAATAAATAAAAAAAATCTCTAAACGTTCTACTATTAAGAAGCTTTAGATATACGCCTGCATTTAGAGCATTTTAGTTTGGTTATTTATTTAATACTTTATTGCACACAAAAACCAAAATAATGTTTTTTAAAAATATGGATCCTGGATGACTTTTAAAAATTACACACTATTGAAAAGTTACAATAAACTGGGCTAAGAAAGACAATATTTCTTCTAGTTAAATAAATTATTTTGGAAAAAAAGTAAATACATTCTTTTAGTTGGAATAAGACAGCAAGCCTTATTCCAACTAAAACAATAAAACTTTGTCGATGTTACAATGGATGTACTTAGTCACAGACGAAGGAAAACTTTTTCTAAGCAGTATAACTTAGAGAGCAAGTGTTATGGAACTATCAATTTACGCCATTTATGCCAACTAAAATAAAACTCAAAATCGATACCGAATATAAAGTTTTAAATTATTTGGTAAAACACTTTTATTAATAAAACATGATTTTATTTTGTAAACACAACGAAGCGCGTGATAGCTTGTTACATTTTTTTTCTACTGATAAACAATGAAAAACAAACAACGTTCTCCTTTAAAATTAATTTCGAAAATCAAATATTAGCAGCAATTATTTCAAACGATACTTTACGTGGTCTTTTCATGCCTTTAACGTTAAATTGCGAACATTAAAGAACATGCACTGATCATTTTGATGCATTCAACTTTGGTGTATATCATAAATTACAATATTTTTCTGAACTTGGGCCAACATACGCGAGTAAAATGTGCCTTATTTATGACAAACGATATAAAGTTTCTGGAAACTGGGCCAATATTTATGCTTGCTAAGTTTTATTCTGGGTTAAAAATATTATCTTCATATATCATTGATGTGTTTAGGCTCGGACAAGAAAACTTATTTACTCAATTCAGCTGCAAGCAGACGATCTGATGATGCGTGTTTTTAAAATAAGCTGTTATTTCTGTAAACGACACAGCAACACAATACATGCATGACTTAGGTTTACGCGGTAGATTAATCATACGTAATGCTGTAGATAACATTATTCTCATTGTTAAGCTTCACTTAAATACTAAATTATTAAAAACGGAACAGTCTCTCAAAATTCACAGTCACCCTACTGGTGACAAGTCTTGAAATGTATTTCAAGTACAATATATAACGAGAGCAATTATTTCTCCACAGCGCTCTGTAATCAAAAGGCGGTAATGCTCTTTTCGTACTTGCGTGAGGTTCAGTTAAACTGTCAACATTGAAGATCATGTACAGATCATTTTGACGCTTAAACTGCTACAACTACAATTAGCAGTGCCGAATATTGCAAAACAAAAAACGAATTTAAGTTTAAAGGAAAACTTTTTAATGGAACAGCAAGTGACATGTGATCTTAAAATTGCGTGATTTATAGCAACAAAAATTACGTATCTGCTGGAAACTGCTGAACCGGTTTGGATCCAAATTCGTAATCTGTAATTCCTTACGTAAAACAATTGATAGTTCTAATCATAGTATATACCTATCTCAAAAAAATCCGATAGGTTAAATTAGTTTAACACACATACGAAGCCGCAGGCTACAGATAGTTTGACCACCTCATTGGTCGAGTGACTAGCATTCACGCCTAACTACATCGACCATCCGCGAGGCTCGGGTTCGATTTATGACGGGGGCAGGCATTTGTGTGATGAACATTTAAATGTCTGCATTTCCGGGTCTGGGTGTTTATCAAATTTATTCTGGTATCTATTTTAGTGTTTCTATGTATTATTATCGTTGACTAACACCCATAACAGAAGCATATAATTTGCTCACTTTGGGTTTAGATTCAATTTGTGTAACTTTGGCAGGGTTATTAAAAAAATATAGGAGAACGGCTACGTCTTATTTCACCAGGAGACACTATTTATGTTTATGATTAATAATATGAAAAACGTGGTAGAGTCTCTTTTTTTTTTAGTCTTATGTTTTAGAGGGGTTTTGTTCAAAGACATGTCAACCCCATCGTACCCGATCACACTTTTGTCCCTCATATTACAAAAAAAAATTTAAATATATAAAAATTAAATACTTAATAATAATTATACTATACCTAAATTTTGTCAACTAGCTAACCAATATCGTTAGCTAGTTGACAAAATTTTTTTGCCAATTCTGTGTTTGGACTTGACAAAATTTCCTGCACTAAACCTAGTGCAGGAAACCTGTTTTCGTTTAACTGAAATTCTTGCACCAGTAATGTTCTTTCATTTTTGTTCCGACCACATTCCATCAGCAAATGTTGCACATCTTCTATCTTATTACAAAAAAAAAAGAGTCTCTTTTAAAACAAAAAATATAGTCAATTTACTGATGAGTGACTCAAAATGAATTTCAAGTACAATATTTAACGAGAGCAATTATTTCTCTACGGCGCTCTATAATCAGGAGATGGTACGTGATATTTTCATGCTTGTGTCAGATTTAGTGAAATTGCCAACATTAAAGGAGATCATGCACTGCATCAAAGATTCATTATTTTGATGCTTTCTGCATTCAGCGTCGTTATCGTATGATATAAAACTAGAACTATAATGTTAAAGCGGTTGCATATGTGAATAGCTTTATTTATTAACCGGCTCCAAAAGAAGGAGGTTGTCATTTACGCTGTATGATTTTTTTTGTGTGTTTACGAAACGGCCGGCCGATCAGTAATAGCATACCGATTTTGATAATTCTTTATTGAAAGGGTGACGTACCTTGACTCACGATTCCGAGGTAATCCCATATATGTTTCACAAATACGCCGAACTACATAGAACTGACAAAAAACGCGCGAAATTTTACACGCAGTGCGGACTATGCATGATTTTGACCACAGAATATATTTCGCGACAGCAAATATCGCGCGGTCAAATATCGCAGTGCGAATTAAAAGTTATGACCCAAAGTAACATCTATATCATAATTTTATATTTATTTATGAGAAACCAGCGTACAATTATGTTTTACTGATACACCGAACTACATCGAACCGACAAAAATTTTGCGAAATTTTACACATAATGCGGACTATGCGTGATTTTGAGCACGGAATATATTTGGCGAGAATAAATATCGCAGTGCGAATTAAAAGTTATATCCCACAGTAACGTCTATTTTTATGTGAGAAGCCAGCGTACAAGCTTCAGAATCTCCTGATGGTAAGATACAACCGTGACCTATAGGCACCAGTCACCATAACACAGAATAATAAGTACTAACGTAACTATAGTAGGTGCATCGCTGTCCTGGGGCCGGACAGTTGTTAAAGGAAAATTATGCAACTCTTCGACTACCCTACCCTCCATTACCGAAACATAACACTATTATGGGGGTAGGAATAGGCAAGGCGGTGGAAATACGTCTTCAAAAAAAATGTTATCTAAAATTCTGCTACATAAAAACCATTTAAGCAAATGTCAAGACGTATGAACCAGTGCGTAAATGTTTCCCTTTTTTAAGCGGACATAATATATCTATTGCTATGTTTTAAACTTAATTTCAGGAAATACTAAAAATACTAATTCGTAATTACCAAAATATATTTAATTTTTATTATCAAAACGTTATTTTAGATTAATAAAAATAAATACGTAGGTAAATTGGTTGTAATAAAATTATTTAACATATTTAAAACGTGAAATTAAATATGTAAATGTATGCGTACTATGTTTTTTTATCATTTTTGATTGTATAAAATAGAGATCAAAACAATTTTTGTACAATATTTTTGATATCGGGTAATAAGTTAGGCTATTTCAGCTTCTCAGAAATGCACTCTGACGAGTTTTTTTTTGTGGAAAATGGCTAATGTGTTGCCAACTTCGCGGTTTTTACAACTTCAACGGGCTTTGTGGGCCGAGCAAAGTGCTCAGCCCGAGACATCATCGTTTAGATGGATTGGACTGTTCCCTACAACGCCAACAACAAGGGCTGTATCCCAGGAGACCGTACCTCGGCTTGGTGCTGCGTTATGGTTACTGAGTGGACATGATGGAGGAGAAGTGGCTCGTCGCTCGGCGATAGGCGCCGGGTGCAAGAGAAATCTTCGTCGCCGAGACCGGCGGCGACAGTTTAGTGTAATGTTTTGAGAGTTTGGGTTGGGTTGGGGCTTGCGTTTGCCGCAGTTATTGGATCCGGAGAAACCGATAGGACGTTACAGGGTCTTCTAAGTTTGGTTTGCGGCGGCTGTGTGTAGTCACACAACTCTGACGAGTGCATTTTACCTTTATAAGGTGTCAAAACAGTCAACCAGATTAGGTAATAGTCTTGCAAATAAGGCCTGATTATATATTTACTTATTTATAAAGATTGTGGTCCTTACATTTTTATATATTGTTTTATGGTTTATTTTAATTAGTTATATTTTTACTATTCGCCACACTTTATGATATTTCCAAGTATTTTTAGGAGTTTAGTGAGAAATCTATGTTTATATGTATGTTAACATTATAATTTTTGTACCATAATATTATACTTAATTAACAACAATAAATGAGTACTGTACCTTAGAATTTAAAATACTTAATGCTAACAATAAAACCAGTTCTTAATGTCGCCATAGTGCATCAGGGCTCACCACTATAGATATTATTTGGTTAAAGAATACCCTATTTTCACGGTAATTTGCTTATGACCCAGCCTCAGTTATGTTAAAACTCTGTTCATTTCTTACAAGCAATTATTTTTCCTTATAAGTTTCACGTTGATATAAAAAATAGAATAAAAATTAAATTAGGTGATGAAGTTGTAGGTACCTACTGACTATTGGTTATTACACGTTACAAGTAATATGTAAGGCCTAGTCCGCACTACGCGAGGTTTTTTTTCGCGCGGGAATAAATCAGAGATGCATCGCATAAATTTGATAAACGCGGATACTGGTTTACGATTCAATGTGTTATAAAATTAAGAGAAAAAGTCGCTCGGTGAAAATTCACAGTGGAGTAGGCCTAGGTCATAATTTACTCAAATTTACCTTTACAAATAAAAGGTTACTTCATTATCACTATAAGAGACAAAACTCACGGAGCGATAGTTCTGAGATTTTATTTCATAACTGACGAGACGTGTACTCACGGAGCGATTTTAACCCGTGCCCGCAGCGGTAGCTATTCTGCGGTTTTATTTTAAAACTCACGAGATCTTTAATTTTTACGGCCCCGCAGCCGCTGCGGTTGAAATTATCGCCCGCAAACTTGGCAATTTATGATCGCACGGCCGGCGGTTACGGTTAAATAATCAGTACAAATAGTACAAAATGGTCGCCCGCCAAGCGACCGCAGAGTGCGCGGTCGCAAACTCCGCCCGTACGATTTTTAGACGACCGCTGTCGCGATAGCCGCAAACAACCGCGAGGGTGAAAATCGCGTCGTCAAATGTGATCTTACTTTTTGCATATAAATCTACATTCTACGGAATCTACGGGCCCGCAACGCGCCATGAGCTCTTAGCGGTATCCTAGCTAGCTGTTAACGAGTATTAAATGAATTTAGAAATCCATTGAGATATCGAAATAAAAGTATTCTATATCTTTGTCTATTATTAAAAAACTAATTATACCGGTTAAGCCATTTTGACGTGAAAGCAACAGTGTCTCGCATTAATATAAGTAGGTATTTACGCACCTACTTCAAACTCAAAGGAGACAAGCGAAGACAAATTATAACAGCATAATGGTTGATTTCCGAAGCTCAAACAAGGTCTTTTGTTACTCGTGACGGGTCAAGGCTGGTGTCTGGTAACATGTCAACAATTTGTTCATCTCAAAACACTTGACAGACGGACGGACGTGATCTCCCGACAGTGCTGAGTAACATTTTTACTATGGGATATAATTGCACTTTGCTGGCAAAGGAAATTCGACCTTACTGCAAAAACGTTAAGGCATATATAAATACCATGATAAATGACCACCAACAGTAAATTCTTTGTGCAAACGTAATTATAAAATCATCTTTATAGGTAAGTAAGTATTTCATAAAATTCTGTTGTTCTTCGGATTGAGATGATTGAATGTGAACTGGATGTAAACGCATTGAATTTCTAGCAATTTTAAAACTCATAAGTTTGTTAATTTAAAACAAGTTAAAACGTGTTTATTTATTTATACGGATAAGCAAGCCGGCGAACTTTGTTCAATTGGAACTCGATACTCTCTGGCTAAACAGCAGGGGGACTTGGTGTGAAGATATGTTTGTATCATTAACATGACCTGAAGGGTTACTTTTGAATCTCGATTTCATACAAATTGGAAATTGGAATCGGATATATCATTTTAGATATAACTGAACACAATACTTGTAACATACGGGACCTACTTTAGTAAACGGATAAAAAGTATCCTTTAGCCTTCCTCGAAACATGAAGTACCTACCAACAAAATTTCGTTAGGTACTATCGGTTCATAAGATTCGGCGTGAATCGCGATAATGATGCAGAAAGATAGACAAATATTCTAAAAATGCTAAAAATGTGCTGCCTGTTAATAACCATTTGCACCTGTTTATTTTAAATCTGCAATGTACAGAATTTACACAGACAACATAGATTGTAAAGTATAATAAAATAGATACTTTACTGTGCACAAAAATACATTTAAAAAAATACACTAAAAATAAAACTTAAAAACTAAGTGATACACAAAGGCGGCCTTATCGCCAAAAAAGGACTAAGCATCCTTTTTAAGTTTTTTGTTTATATTTTCTTATTTTTATTAATAACCAAGTAATGAATTAAACTAGCCTTTTTATGTATTAAGCACAAGCGGGTGACGGGATGTTAAAATTAATCCCTTTCAAGATTTAGTTTAACCATGCTAAAAGGATATTTAAAATATATACTTACAGCTCTAAATATAATTATCTACTTAAACAAACTCTGCAGTTTTTTTAAACAGTCATTGTTTTAACTTTTACCCTGGGCACCCTAACGGCCAATATTAATAATCAATCCTAATCCCAAACTTGCTGTCCAAGATTGATATTTTGATCCATTTTTATGTTATCGCTTGCCAATAACATATCTGTGGACAGGATAAATATGGCAATTAGGTATGGGATAGGCCGCCGGATACGCAGCTATCTAGATTGCTTGAAATCCATTAGATTGAGATACATTATTAACATTGGCCGTAAGAGAATAACCACCGACACCATAATGACAGTATTGGTAATACACTGCTAGTAATTTTGTGGCACACTCACTAAATTAGTTTTAAGTTATCGCTATCTTTTTTCAACAAAAGTAATAGAAAGAGGCAAAACACTTTTACTGTGACTTATTAGTCTTTAAACGAAAATTCTACAGACGTTTAATTTATCACTCGGAAAACGTTGATTTGAAACATTACAATTTGACAAATTCAGACTAATCTGACATGTCTAAAATATTCTATTTCTTTCCTTTTTGTTTCATTTAACAAAGATAGCACGCATCTAATATAGGTTTCGTTTGTGAAAAGTAAAATCACTATCAGTATCGGATTTCGCTTCGGAGCTGGAGCGAAGATAGTCGGTAGACATCAGGGTTTAGGCCCGATATCTCAGCAACAGAATATTTTTTTCTTTCTTTAAAATTTATAGAAACAGAATATCGACGCATCCAAAACATTTATGGTGTTTAAAGTCCTCTATTGTTACTTACCTACTATCAGAAAAATGACTAGATATTGGTGGTGATTCTGCTGTTCGCCAACTAAACTTATTTTAGATGCATACTACCTTTTCTAAATGAAACATAAACAAAAGAGATGGAACATTTAGGACACGTCAGATTAATCAGGACATGTAAATTGTGACATGTATGTACAATGTCGTATACCGACTAATCTGACAGCACATGTTTTATCTCTTTCTATTACTTTTGTTAAAAGAAGATAGCAATAACTTAAAATATCTTTAGTGAGTGTGTAACAAAATTATTACCACTGTGTCTGTCAGGAAATCTATTTTATTAAATTAGTGTACTTATCTTCACTTACTTATGGTTAACACAAATTACACCTATTAAAATATGTTGTATTAAAATATAATTTATAGTCGGCGCAAGGATATAGTTAAAGGAGGCCTCTCACTCTAGGCCCCAGAATTCAGACATCAAAGGGCGCTAAAATCAAATACGAAACAATTTTCACATAGAACAAAAAGTTAATGGCGACTTTTGAAAGACGCGACTATTATTTATTTAACACGATCCAAAGTACAATTTATGTTAATTGAAAGCACCGACTAAAGGCCGCTTAAAAGAAAATCTCGATCTCTGGTCAAAGGCAAGGGTCAGCACTGGTAGAATTAATTAGCGTTTAACTGTAACAAAACTTCCATTACAATGCAATTATAAAGCAACTAGCTTTTACCCGCCACATCGTTTGCGTTTAGGTACCTAATTAAAAATATCCTTTGTTACCTTTAACACATTTAATTTAGGTTTGGCACTCGATGTTCTCTGCCTACCTCGTAAGGGACTTGACGGGAAAATCTGTATGTATATGTATAATACCCCCAAGAATATGTGTATAAAATTTCATGCTGATTAGTTTGATAAATAGTTTTCGCATGAAACTTTAAAGTGTACCAAACCAACTTACATCTACTAGCTTTTACCCGCGCCTTCGCATTTAGGTCCTTAGAAAAGT
>NJDC01017836.1:6219-31118 GCA_002245475.1 Calephelis virginiensis
AAGTAATATATTTATTAATGTACCATTTTAGACCATTTAATACATCTATATATTTATATAAAAAAATCAATTGCTGTTGGTTAGGCTCGCTAAAACTTGAGAACGGCTGTACTGATTTGGCTAATTTTGGTTTAGAATATTATTTGTTCAAGTCCAAGGAAGGTTTAAAGATTAGAAAAGGGAAAAACTACGAGGAAACTAGGAAAAACAACATTTTAATTTTTACCCATACAACTTGAACCGGTCGAAAGTTCGCCGGGACAGCTAGTAATTAATAAAAATCTAGAAGTACCTATTTTGCGAAATTTGCAAAGAAATGAATTTGAATTTGAGGATTCGACCGGGACGATACCACCGCTGAATCTATTGTTACTGCCTTAACCACTTGCCAATGTCAAGTTCCGATTCGGAGGGCTAAGATAGCCAATGGGTTTACGCATGAGACTTTTCTAAGCCAACCAAGCCTCAGGTACCTCAACATCATTATCTTTGGTGTCAAGGCGTATTTTTCTTACCATCAGGAAATCCGACTATTTGTTGCTTTTATAACAAAAAATCTTCCAACCTGCCAGACGAAAATATTTGTTTCTATTTCATAAGGTAACTGCTAGTTTTTAATTCATACTAATATTATCTATACATATAACAATAGTGACACTACATTTGTAAATGATTAAAAAAACAATAAATGTGTTGAACACAGGATAGAGTCCAAAACGAGATTTATTATTTTTTTTTGTCAGTTTGTTTGTTTACATTTCCCGCAAAAACTACTGAACGGATTTTTACCTAATTTTGTGTAGCAGTAGCTAGTCTAGAGTCCGAGCCAACGTTTAGGATACCTTTCATTGACACACCGAAAAAATGTTTCGCTCCTATCTCTAACCATTAAAGTTACTTCAACATGTGTAGGAAGTCATGGGCAAAAGCTAGTCAATTCTAAAGTGTGTTTGTTGGTCCCTCTGATACGTCGCGACGGAGCGAAGATACGCTATAATGTCGTGGAGATTGTTAGAAAGACATATAGGCTATTTATTGTCTGAACATCGGGAAAGCTAAAATCTAAATAACTTTAATACGCGGGCAACATCTGGTAGGTATGGTAAGCAACGCAAATATTTGAACCCTTTTACTATAACATATTACTTTTAACTTTATTAAATATAATGTGAATGGAACTTTATTCATATAATTGTAATATTTTAGGACACTGTACGCAATCAAGGTATGATGTCTTTGAGTTGGGGACCTCAGTTGCTGCACTATTTGGTCAGCAACTTCTGCTCCGTCAGGAGTCCCCGCAATGATATTTGTATGCAGTTCATCTACATGGTAGTTGGGGATGATCATGAACAGTACGATGCGGTACGTCTGGCTTAGCATAAACCTAGCATACTTTCATTTAAGCATAAACGCAAGACGGGAGGAAAACAAGCATATGGACTTTCTGATATACTGACGCACGCCACTCATGAGTTTTCTAGTAAAAAAGCGATGACCTGAATAAATTCAAGCTTAGAATATACTTAGGTTGTTTAATAACCCTCCAATACAATTTCTCCTGTGTTTGTCCGAATCCGCTAAGTTTAAAAGACCATATGCCTCTCTGCCAGGTAGCTCTTAGAACTTAGAAGGCGAGCACAGGTCATTACCAATAAGACCACTGTTGGTTTCGTTTTGTGCAGCAACTCGAACGGGTAGGGATTCACCGCCTTACCTATTTCTAATGTTCCGGTCTAGAAGGTAGATTAGCCGGTAGGCTTGCACAATATGCATTTCATATCGGCCTCGGGGTAGCTACCCAACTGTGTGATCAATGGTGTATATAGGCTACGGTTGTTTCTTACCATCACGAGGGGCGTGTTCTTGTTCGCTGAAGTCTAGCAGGAAAATGAAATAAAGTATATGGTATCCGTGGGTCGTAGTTGTCTCTAACCATCAAAAGACCCCTGTGGCTTTGCTGTCTTATAATATAAAAAAATGTTCATGTTTCAGGAAATGGCGCCAGTGCTATTAGCAAGGGTACAACCGGCGTCCTGGAAACAGTTGGAGCATTTTGCCAAAATTGCACTGAGTGGTAAGAACGCAGATCAAATTTAGCGATATATCTTGCTAAAACTGGATATTCAGCGCGGGTATAGCCGTATAGTGTGACCGTCTCGTTGGTCGAGTAGCTAGAGTACATACAGTGTAGTTAACACTGACAAACCGCGAGGCTTGGGTTTGATTCCCAAACGGGGACAGGCATTTGTGTGATGAACATTTAAATGTCTGCATTTCCCAGCCTAGGTGTTTATTAAATTAATTCTGGTATCTATTTAAATATTTCTATGCATTAGAATTATTGACTAACACTCAAAATCAAAGCATATAATTTGCTTACTTTGGGGTTAGACTCAATTTGGGTATTTCGTTGAGGAATATTTATTATTATGAAGCCTTTACATTTTTTATGTAATAGAACAGAGAACAAGCACATAACACGGCTCTCCTTGTGGTGAGAGACCAACTTAGCCTATAGATACCAAAGGTTTTACAGGTGCGAATCTGTCCTATGGTTGGAAAGGTAACCTTAATGCATGTCTGCATGTCTACCGGATACCCTACCCTCTGGACTGGCAGCCAGTAGGCAGAGAGTATCGACTGCCATTTTCCTACAGACTTGATTAGTTTCCTCCACATCCATAACTCTTATCAACAAAAAAAACTTTTGTCAATACTTGCCAAAACTAAATATATGTTAGTTTTGGAGAAGAAATTTAAACTAAACTTTTAGTTACTGGGTCTGGTCCAAGTTGGTTTGGGTCCTCTGTTTAGAATAGACCATTTGTCTACCACATAGCAGATGGTAAGAGGCAGGCATGTGTTAAATGGATCACTGCAAAAAAGACCAATAATAGTAGAGTGCTTTAAAACTTGCCCAGGTAGGGATCCCCCGCATTACTTTCACTTGCCACTACAATGACATTGTCAGGTTCTGATCCATACGAGGGTGGATCCAAAAGTTCGTGGCCTAACCTACATGGAGCTACGACATCTTTTTAAAAATCCACCGTCATTTGTTAGTATGTGTCATATTGATTTGTTGTGCTCAGTTTCATTCCGATACTGCACAATATACATTTTCTGTGATTATTTGTTTGAAGCAATCTGACGCAACTTTCAATAATGGAGAAAATTGAACACTGTGCAGTTATTATTACTTCAATAAAAAAGGCCTATCACCAAAAGACATCCATTAAGATATGGTGAGCACTTTGGGTGAGTCTGCTCCATCGTATTCCAGTGTCAAGAAGTGGGTAGCTGAGTTTAAGTGCGGTCGTGAGAGCATTAAAGATGATCCTAGGAGTGGAAGGCCTACATCCTCTACCACGAAAGAAAACATCGATAAAATTTGTGATCTCGTACTGGGTGACCGACGTTTGACCATTGGTAAGATAGCTGAGATAACAAACATTAGTTATGGCCGGGTGCAACACTTAATAACGGAAGAGTTGGGGTTCCATAAGGTTTCTGCTCGCTGGGTCCCGAGGTTGCTTTCAGCTGAACAAAAACGAGTTTGATACACAATTTCGTGAGACTGTTTGAAACTTTTTGAGACTGATCCCGAGGACTTTTTGTCTAGATTTGTTACTATGGATGAAAGCTGAGTTCACCACCATACTCCTGAATCAAAGCAACAATCCAAACAGTGAAAAAGATCAGACTCTCCTACACCGAAAAAGGCTAAGGTCGTTTTGTCGACTAACAAAGTCATGGCTTCTGTTTTTTGGGATGCGAAAGGCATTATTTTTGTAGATTATTTACCGAAAGGTCAAACTATAAATTCTAGTTATTATTATAACCTTTTACGAAGAATCCAGGAATAAATAAAAGAAAAAAGGCCGGGAATGCTGCGTAAGAAAGTTTTGTTTCATCAAGACAATGCACATGTTCACACTTCGGTTAAAACAATGTCTTTAATCCATGATTGTGGCCACGAATTGCTGCCCCCCCCACCTTATTCGCCGGATTTAGCCCCCTCGGATTATTATTTATTTCCAAATTTAAAAAAACACTTGGGTGGCCCGAAATTTTCGACCAAAGATGAGGTGATAGTCACAGTAAACGACTATTTCGCCAACCTTCCGGAATCTTTTTTTTTCGTAGGAATAAACAAGTTGCAGGTCAGATGGAAGAAGTGTGTTAAGGTAAGCTAGTCTCCATGACTATGTCGAAAAATAAAAATAAATTTAGACCCACTTTTCTTTCATTTTCTTGGTCGGGCTTAGGTCAGGTGGAAGAAGTGTGTTGAGCTAGATGGAGACTATGTCGAAAAATAAAAATAAATTTAGACCCACTTTTCTTTCATTTTCTTGGTCAGGCTTAGAACTTTTGGATCCACTCTCGTCTGATAGGGTTGCTCTTAGTTTTGCAGGTTAGCCTCGGTGGCAGGATAGCGACACATCTATGGTGTCTATAGGTCACAGTTGTCTCTTACCGTCATGCTTCTATGCCTAAAAAAATTAATAAATGATTTTTACCCTTATCATGGTATTTAAATAAATAGATACCTACAAATCATTATTATGTACAAATTCAACTGAAACTACTTTGCTACAATATTTTCATTTTAAAATAACTTTGTTCAAGGAGTTTTCACATCCTGGGAAGATGGCCTGTACGGAAACATCAGACCATACAAACTATCTAATGTAAAAGTGCCAGTCTCAATTATGTATGGTGAAAATGATCAGCTTACAGAAAAATCGGTGAGTCTTTTATGAATAAGAAAAATAAAAAGAAATATTAATAGTTACCTTCAGTTTACATAGAGAATCTTACTAGTAATTGTTAAGATTATTTAAATACTAAAAATTAAAAATGGTTTTTTGATAAGTTTAGTTTTAATTTGTTGTATATAACTCTTAGGTATTTTTTATGTAATAGAATTCTCAAAGAATTATATATAACTTTTACTGGAGATTTTTTCTTATAAACATAATTTTCAAACATTATATTTAAAATTACCATTTTTTCAGCAAATATTCCACTTGGCTAATGAACTACAAGGCAATGGCACACTTGATGATATAAAACCTGTTAGCTCCTGGCCAAAGGTTAACCATCTGGACTTCATAATGGCTAAAGATGTTGGAAAGTTGATAAGCAAACCCGTTGTCAAAGAAATCAATAATTTGTACAATAAATATGGAAGTTCATGAATCTTTTTTTTACTACCCCATTCAAAACATGATTTTGTGGAGTAAGGATATAAAGAGCACATCATCAGCTCATTGTATCTATTATATTGTAAATCTAGTTATTAAATTTGTGTAACAGTGGAGTCAGTCATACTAGGGGATAGAGATGTGCAATGACTGGCCTATTTTGATACCACCTTTATGCCCAACCTGCATCCATAGCAATAATTCTTCCCATTGTGGTGTTTGGGATTGATGGTAGGGTAACTGGTCAACATGCAAATGATACCATCCATATAAGGTTAATAAGAAATCATTAATATCTTTCAAGTTTTAAAATTCACTTGGCATCTGCCTGCCTATTTTTTTTGTAATTTTGGAACAAAAAGTCATAATTCTTTAAAGTACAACAGGATTAAACTGAATACAGAGCTAAACTAGGGGCAGTGTGAGACTGTAATGTTACATTTTGCAAAAAATATTTTAGATGCTTTTACCAGCAAAAAATATCTTTAAACTTTTGAATCTTCTTTGTAACTACTTTTTTAATGTTTTGAGATAGCAAAAAAGCAGGCCCTTATCCTGCATTTTCATTAATGCAGCAGTAATTTACCACTTACATCAAATATCTTTTAACAAATCTTAATATAAATTCATCCAAATACCAAATTAATAAAAGCCAACCTAAAGCTACAATATTGTATAAGTAAGTTCAGCTGTTTAACACTCCAAACAAAACAAAAAAAAAGGCTAGAATGTATATTAGGGCTGCAGAAATAGGCAGTGGTGATAGCAATAAAGGCTACAAAGGCTAACTGCATTAGTTAAGAGTTCAGCAATCTAAATTAATAGCCTACTTGACTGTTTAATGGGTAATAGGGTAGTCACACTCATATGTGCTAATAGATTAACCATTAATGCAACATGTATATATGAATTAGATTCATAACCACATACAATAAAATTACAAATTTTATATTGTAATATTAAACATTGAAATTAGTATTCTACAGAAATAATGCAGTTATTTGTCAATGCCCAATTTCAACATTTTGTATAAAATCCAAGCTCAAATTTTACCATGCAGCTTATGAAAGAAGGCTTAGGTAAGAGTTTTTATGACAACTGAATTTTTATTTAACTCGAGCACGCATTTTTATTCCAAAACTAGACATATTGTGTCATTGCATAAAAGTTAAATTTTATGAGTGTTGATGACCTTTTTTTTTAATAAACCTGACCTGTTTCTGGCGCGGCAAGCTTTTTTTTTAATGAGCTGTAGCAAATTTCATACAAGTTTTTTTTATTTTCTCAAAAAGTAAACACTTCCGTGCTGCGGCAATACTTGAGGGCGGTTCTAGAGAGTCCCCTCTCCCCCCACCCACTTTAAATTTCGTTAAATTCGGGGTATGCCATTTTAAATTTTACCCCAAATATATCCACATCTGGGTACAGAGTAAGCATAACATGGAGTAGTGTGATAGCTTACCTTCGCTATTCTTATCACTACAGATGCAAAGACATTAGTTACGAGATATCTAACATACATAAAGATATATACGCAAAACACGAACTTTGTTTGCATTTATTTAATAAAACCTAGAATTACTTAAAATGTGGTTGAAGACATTGTTTTGGATTAGTATGGTAATTGTTATCTACTAACAATACATTATGTTATTAAAGCTATCCGAAAAGATGAGCTGAATCTTCATTTTTGGCAATATTTATACCCTTAACTCAAACTTGTACTCAAAAACATACTGACCTTACTGGCTCCAGGTTTTATGTTTAATGTTATCTTTGGAACGGAAGGAACCGAAGGCACGTTGGAAAGAGTAACTTTAGTCTCCAAAGCAGCTCCTCGTGCCTCTGAAATAAATAAAACTTTCAGATAACGTAATTACCTACAAAAACAACACTTACCTACGATTGCAAATAAAGTTACCTTTATTAGGCATTGTGGAACTGTTTTCAACCCATAAACTGCACTATTATATGACTCTTTTAATACATTTTGTGAGAGTTACACAATACACAAACATTAGTTCAGAAAATATTCTATTTCAACTCTTTAATACATTTTATTTGGACCTTGTTTGGGACCTTGTAAGCTGAAATTTGTCAAATGTCAATTGTCAAATGTACTTTTTTTAATTGTTTTTTTATTTTTTTTTTAAGATAATTTGCCCCTTTCTGGGGCCGGCTAAGACCTTTAGGCCATGCTGCCACGTCTTCCGTAATAATAAATTCTTTTTCATATTATAGACTAGTATAAAATATAGAGGTAAAAAAAGAATATTAAAAATACTTTTTGCACTGTCGTAGAAGTTTTGGCGCCAGCATGAAAGAAGATGATTTTGGTGTTCAGAATTTTAGTTTTATAATTTGTGTGAAAATAATCGTAATTCAAGGATGTGACGTACTATAAAACAAATTAACGGAGAAACATAATATGTAAACTTCAAGAAATTAAAACTAAAGACGTATTGAAGGACTCAAATAAGCTTTATCATAGTGAAGGAAATGACTTTTAAAAAGGGGAAGACAATATGTTAAGAAACTGAAGAAATGAATTTAAAATTTTAATATGAAAAAGAATTTATTATTACGAAAGACGTGGCAGCATGGCCTAAAAGGTCTTAGCCGGCCCCAGAAAGGGGCAAATTAACTTAAAAAAAAAATAAAAAAAAATTGACGTTCTGCTATTGTCAAATGTCAGTTATTGGTTATTTGACAGTTGACATAACGTGCCAACGGCGCTAGGCTAGATTAAAATATTTTGGACTTGTTTAAAAAATAACTAATAAATATCAATGTAATTTGTTTTATTTTAAATAACTAGTGTAAGAATAATTAAACTAGATCTTAAAACAATCATTGTTAAGTTAAATAACCTATAATGGATCTTCACCGGCCGGTTGAAGGCAACAAGGTGAATTTTATGGATTACTACTTAATTAATGTTCATTATAATTTGTAAAATTTACTCATTCCATTCATTGTGATGCTTAAAAAGTAATTGATTTTGTTATCCAATAATTTTAATAAAATGTAAATTATTTGTTTTTTTTAGTCATATGAGGAAATGACTGCAGACGAAAAACTCAGGTGAGATAACATTTTTCGCATACTTATTTTACATATATAGTATAAGTGTAATTAAAATTGGCAGTCATTGTAATTTACATAATTTTAGGCGTATACCAGTGTGATATTAATATAACAATATAATGAAGATACATATTCAAAAAAATTGATACTGCTTGAACCAATTGTTTTAGAAAATTTGATCAATTTAAGTGTTTGTGTTATCATATTTGGATTTGAAGTTGGTATTAACCAGAGGGATTGATGTGCTTGTCTTACTTAGTGTTATGTGTTTTGATGTAACACAACTTTCCTAGCATTTCACAAACAAATAGATTTGTCTCAAGGAACTTTAAAATATATTTCCTGCAAGAGACATGTATGAATTCTAAAAAGGTATACTTGGACCATACTTCTAAATAATACATTTTTAAGAATATGTTTTTGCTGCGGAGGTTTTGTATTTGCATACATACAGACCTACTAGTACAATGACTTGGTGTAAATAATAATCAAACTATTTAATTGGATGCAAGTAATGCAGATAATACAGGATATAGTTTTTCTTATGAATGATAAAAAAAGTGACCAAATAATATGTGATGCTATTTAAAATTAGCTAGGCTTTCCTACCCAGCTTCTTTGGTATTTGCGCATTTTAGGTCCTGGGTCCTAAATGAGCATTTTACCTGGATACCCTAGTACCTAAGTCGCTGTATGTAGCCAATGACTTTTGTCTGCCTTTGTAGATGAAAAACAATGAAGAAGGTTTCCTGCCATGGTAAAAGATAATGAAGGTGTAGGTTTGTTTAGGTTAAGTGATTTATCAACACTCTCAGTTGCAGGCACAAAGTTAAAGAAAGAATTTTGGTATGTGCCTGCTGGCACATCTGCTGTCTAATCTATTTGTCAATACAATTTTTTTCAATGAAAGAGTATTGTTGTTAATATTTAGTAATATGTATTATTTGTTATGATTTGATCAATTAAAATGTACTTGTTACACTTAAATATACAAAGATACTAAAAACATATTTCAAATTTAGAGTTAGTGTTACTCTATAAGGCCCTAAAACCTACTTCTACAGACATTGTGAGGTTGTTATCCATAATAGATTTCTTTTAATTAAGACAAGGGACCAGCTTTTTGATCTCTCTATGGAATAGTAATTTTAAAATCATTTTTTTTTTGCTAGATAAATAACATCAAATTGGTTTGATTTTTTCATTATTTTACGTGTTTAGATGAACACAGAATACCTGCTATAATGAACAAATTTCAAAACCAAAGATTTCACAGTATTTGTTTATAAACCCTTATTCTTTTTTATTTTATAGGTTTGACCATCAAAAGATGCATGAAATGCATCGTGGCCATGAGTCAATGCACACAACAATGATACTAATTCTAATAGTGACGTTAATTGTAGCACAAGTGGTTGTAGTGGAGTGGAAAAAACGACATTACAGGTCTTATGCAGTAAGAAGTTTTATTATTAATTAATATTTTTTCCTACCTTGTGTTGTACGTCTATAGTAGGGTTTGCCAACCAGTTAACGGGAGAACAAATAATAGAAAACAAACATCTTCACATCCATGTTCCTGACGAGCTTCTCTTTTAAATGGTTATTGTCATGCTAACCTCACAGTTTTTACTACTTAACTGGACTGGATCTCGAAAGAGATAGGCACAGGTACAACCCAGGCAAAGAATTAATCTTTAATAATTTTAGTATTGAATTGTAATTGTTGCCATTGCTTATCTTATTAAATTAGGAGATCAATGTACCCATGCAAGATAATTTAAGTTATATTTTAATAATAAACCTTTATACAACGGCTGAGATGAACACATAAGTGTTAAGGAAATTAATATTTATTTATCATTATAAAAAAAAATTTAGTGGCCATTTGTTATACTTGATACTTATTTTTTAAAGCATTTTTAGACTATAATTTAATACACTTATTATACAAGAAAATTCATTGATTTTTGTGTATGTTTGTTTTTTTAAAAGAAACTGTAATAATAGTGCAGTACTTATCTCATGTCATATAGAGATTAGATTGCTCAAAGAGTACTACATAGTGCCTTAAATTAAGCACTTATAGGAATTATGAAATGAGTTTAAAATTTTTTTACTGTTTGTTTTTAGTTTTTTACAATGGTGGCAATGTGGTCTATACCACTGTGTATAAGTGCTAAAAACCATTGGTGGAGGTTTATAGTGATATGGACAATTTTTACTTTGTTAACTGCACTAGTCATTAGAAAGTCTTCGTGTAAGCCCATGTCAGTTACTACACCAAGGTAAGAGAGAATTCTTTCTTCTGTTATGTTGTAGGATTATCTATGTATTAATATGTGAAGCAAAAACTTTAGACCCCTTTTGTCGAACGAAAATTGTGTCAATGGAGGACTTCACTTCTTCACTTATAGTTTGTGTGTAAGAGAAGTGCAGAACTTTAATATTTTTTTTTATTAAAGTGCATTAATTCAAAAAATAAAACATTACACATACTACCATGCATTTGACACATACAAAGAAATATATTGATAATTATGATCACAGATGGAGCACAATCAAGTTGGGAAACAAAGTAGTTGGTCTTGAGAAATGAAGATGGCATTCTTATCAACAAAATATTAAAATTTATTATGATCAAATTTTGACCAATGGGCGACCACTAGTATGATCAAATTTACAAAATAGCAATTATACACATTAACAAACTTTAATGTTATTAAAGCACAGTAAAGCTGCAAAAAAAGTGACTTCAATTTTTCAAAAATATCATTAATTATCATAATTTAAAACCTATTTGAGTTAATTAAATTTAAATAGGATAATCTTTGGATTGTAGCCTGCCTTTTGAAATAAGAACAATCAAAATCCATTTGCTATTAACCAAGTAATGGTGTAATATACAGATGAACTGCAAACCTTCTACACATTTTAGAAGTTGGTTAAACAGTGAATAGTTAATAGTTAAAGTCAGAATAATGTCTTCTTTCTCAGCTAGTACAATATTATTTATAGCTACTTATTTCCGTGAAATCAATTTAAACAAATACCATATAATATTAAATTTTATGCTTATCAACTAGTCACTTGATAACATAACCTAATATAGTTTATGTTCAAGCGACTAGTCTTTTCTAACAAAACCAGCTTTAAAATGTGGCATTGTTATTTATAATTCATAAGACTTAAATACCTATTTTAACTTTGTTGAATATTATTGACTGCCTAGTTGGTCGAGTAGCTAGCGTACACGCTTAACTTAACATCGATCTATCGCGAGGCTCGGGTTCGATTCCCGTCGGGAGCAGGCATTTGTGTGATGAACATTTAGATGTCTGTACTTCCAGGTCTGGGTGTTTATTTAATTTATTCTGGTATCTATTTAAGTATTTCTATGTACTCATATTAGAATCGTTGACTAACACCCATAATAGGATAGCATCATGATGCCTATAATAGGATAGCATCATGATGCTGTATAAGCGAAACTGGTAGGCTACTAATTACAAAGTAATAAATTATAAGTGATAAGTAAAACAGTACAAGTGTTTCTTTCTTTAAAAATATGAATATTATGGTTTCGCTTATACAGCATCATGATGCCTATAATAGGACAGCATCATGATGCCTATAATAGGATAGCATCATGATGCTGTATAAGCGAAACCGGTAGGCTACTAATTACAAAGTAATAAATTATAAGTGATAAGTAAAACAGTACAAGTGTTTCTTTCTTTAAAAATATGAATATTTGGAAGTTTTACCAAGCGCCGACGATGGAAAATACCAAATTAAGCAAATTATATGCTTGTGTTATGGGTGTTAGTCAACAATACCAATACATAGAAACACTTAAATAGATTGACCTGTGGGGAGGAATAGGTAGACACGAACTTTGATTGCTTATATAAAATAATGAATGTGAAGATATCTAGGTAGAGATATGGATTATACAGTTCTGCATAGATAACGTAGGCAGATCTGTAGAAATCGTGACACTTAGCTCTGGAAACTCTCTGCCTCCCATGCAAGGCACATTATGTGAAGATATATATCGTCATATAGATATATATCGTCGTGTATATATATATTACAACACCGCGAATATTCATTTTCTACGTTACGCTTTTTTTCCATTTACCGGATCAAGAAATAAATTATACGTGTTTTCGACCAATAACATCCTAATAAAGCGGCCAATAAGAGGCCGTAATTTCAAAAATTGTATCCCCGCGAATGTTGTCATAAACACGATGAATCTCCACAAACGTAAAGTAGCGAAAATGCATATTCGCGGTGTTGTAATATAAGCGACGATATGTGTGTGCAAAAGTAAAAAGGAATCTTGAAGAAATGCTGCACAGCACTTTAACATCTAGGTATGACCGATTGCAAAAAAAAAATATTTCTCATGTTTGACACTCAGTTAGTTTCATATCTCTATGCCCCACCAGCCCATTTTCCGGTTATTCCATAAATAAAAAGAATGGAACTGACCTATAGTTTCATAATTTTTACATTAATTTCTCGTTTAAATTTCAGATTGGTGTACAAGTGGTTCTACTTAATATATAAAGTCAGTTGTTTTATTGGTGTAGTTGGATATGTGGTGATGATATTAGCGTTTTTAAATTTCCATGTGCTATTTAACCAAAAGCCCCAGCAGTGGATGGATGTTGGGCTAATGTTACTTTTCTATGGACTATATTTTGGAGTGCTTGGTCGAGATGTAGCTGAATATTGCACGGACAAAATGGCGGCGTCAATTGGAGTAAGTCACTTATTTGATTTTATTAAGCTGATCAGCTGTTGGCCATGGAGTCATCACATTTAAGTCCGAAATGAAAAGAAGCCTATTATAACTATTTCCCATTCATGTAAATAGTTTATTTACCAACTCCAGTAGCAGTCCTACAATGAGATAATTTGTCAACTTATCTCCTACCAGGTGCTTAACTCAATCTCGGGCAACATATTTTTTATTACAAAAAAAACACATTTGAGTTGCCCAACATGGGAATATAGCCTGTGTTCTTATCTGGACACAGATTATCTGTCAGATTGATAAACAGGTTCAGTACTTTAGCATTCAGTAGTACTATACTTAGTGTTAAACATCTTAAAAATATACATACATACATATCTTCACGCCAAGTCCCTTACGGGGTAGGCAGAGAGTATCGAGTGCCAGACCTCACGATCCTGACAAACCTGTCTTGCTTCCTTCACATTCATAACCCTTTTTCATACAAACACGCCGATTTCGGAGACTCTTGACACCACCCTCGGATAATATCCGATTGATGTGATCGTGAAATGTCAGCCTTGGTCTCCCCGGGTACCTACATCCATCCACATTCGCATTGTATATCTGCTTTGTCAATCTTTCATCTGTCATTCTTTCCACATGACCGTACCAGCGGAGCATGCCCTTTCGCATTTTAACACCAACACTTTCTTTCAATATATTTACAGTATTACACCAAAGAAGGTATACCTACTCGGCAGTTGGAACATAATGTGTGTGCTGTGTGCGGTAATCAGCTGTTGGTTGATGTTGATGTGGAAGGTGTTTTAGGTGAGTATGCCAAGCTATTATTGATCAGATAGTAGAGGATCTTTGAAGTCTTAAATGAGTGTGACTTTTAGCTCTATCATGACGGTGAAAATTTTAACATTACACAATATTGTGAAAATGTCACTACAGATAGCGCGCGAGGTGAATGCAGAGCTTAGGAATGCGGTAGTGCTGTGAGCTAATTATAATTACTGATGACCACATTGAATGATGAATGTCGATAAATTTGAATGTTATAAGTTTAATTTTATTTTGTACACTAGGTTAACATGATGAAAAAAAAACACAATATCATAATTATCACATGTTTTTAATAATCATTTCAAAACGGAATAAAAAAAATTAACCAGATTCAGAAATGGCAGATATGTTTGAATCGATCTATGGTATCTTCAATTAATCCATCTCTTTGCCAATAATTTTCTTCTAAAATTATGACGTGATCATCGACGCCACGCCAATCTTCCTCTGTAACCTGAGAAATCGCCAGCTCCGTAACTTCTTTTAACCTTTTTAGGGATAAATCTGAAGTAACATTGTGATGCCGTACTATTTTTTCACTTTTGCCCAAGCCAACTCAATCGGATTAAGGTCGCACATGTACGGTGGTAGTCTTACTACGACATTGCCATGACTCCTGATGAATTCATCGATTTTAAAATGATTTTTCTATTGGTTTATGTAACTGAACCAATGGAAGAGAGCTCATCTTTCCTCATCGTGATTGAAACTTCCACATTATTCTTTGTTAGCCATTCTAACTTTATAGGTTTGGTGCTGGACTTTGTTGGGACTTTATTTTCTTGCACACTGTGATACGGCGTGATGTCCATCACAACAATGCTCTTTTGCGGTAGATTAGGGATTAACATACCAGTGGCCCACTTTTCAAAATTAACACTGTTCATCTGTCTGTGATAATCACCTGAGGTAGTACCAGCTTTAAAAAGTAGTTTTGCCCCATTTAAAAACCCTCCTCTTGATCCCGCTTGAACAAGAATAAGCCTGTTTGTGGAGCTTGTGTCTGTCAACACGGCATCGATCATTTCATTTCGCCAACATTTTTTAAAAGTGAGGTTATTATCTATCCATGTTTCATCTAGAAAAAAAATATTTCGATCGTCTTGCCTGTATTGACGAATTTTCCGCAAATAATTTGACCGTGCATATACACCAGCAGGCCTTTCCACCAGAATTCTTCGTTTATTATGACATTTAAGCCATTTATATCCAATGTCTTTTAACAATTTTCTTAAACTGGTCACTCCCCATGGAAACTCGATTTTTTCACGAATAGCTGCAAGGAGTTTAATGCAGGTCGGAACAATTTTTTTAGTTATATAAAATTCTTCAATGGTTCTGTGTATAACATTTTGATCAAAATCATAGACATTTAAATTTTTCTTTTTAATACATGGCCTTTTCTTTTTAGAAGGAGAACAAAGAGGCCCTTTCTTAGACTCATTTTGAATTGCAGCCAATGTTCTTTTGGAAAGTCCGGTATAACGGCTTGCTCGGTCGAAAGCATTTTTCAAATTAAATCTCAAATTTTTGTTCTGTCTTTCTTCAACACACATGTCTAAAACATTTTTCGCCATTTCTCGTGCTTGGCGATGAATAAAAGCTCGTTTTTTTGTAACGGAACTTGATGGACTCGGATGAGTCATTATTAAAATAAAAAAAAATAACACGGAAGCTTCAGTATTAACACAATAACACGGCAAACGTACGATAGTTGACAAGGATGGCACAGCACCACGCTGCAGGCGCGTGAGGTGGGGCGTACGGATAGCGGGGGGAGATGCTCCCGCTCTTTATCTCAGACCCCGACTGCATTCAACTCGCGCGCTATCTGTACGTGTTTTTGTCATTTAACCAATGCTTTATAAAGATAATATTTATTTGATATACCATACATACTAGATGGGAGTTATAACAGACATATCTTGGTATCTGTTATATCTTTTACTGTTATCTATATTTTGATTCTTCCAGATAACAGCTGTTCGGTGAGTTTATTGTTACTTGATAACTTTAATATTCCGTGCATCTCATTCGCGCTAAAAGAATTCTTATAAGTTAAAATGAGAAGCAAGCTATTGTTATAACATGTCAAAATATGTTGGCAGGTTAGAAGAGTACAGCTTTATGTACAATACTGTTTTCTGTATTTGGTTGTATAACATATAATCATTTCTTTATCATTTCTTTACCATTTTATGTTGACGGTTGCCTACCATGCTAATATTTATTTTAAGCAATCTGTTATTATGAGAATAGATATTTTACCGTGTAAATATCTGTTAGATTCCATTTTCTTTGGATATCTGTTATTCTTAACTGATGTGATAAATATGCCTTACCTCTAATCTATAATAATATTGTAAAGCTGAAAAGTTTGTTTGCTTGAATGCGCTAATAACAGGAATTATTGGTCTGATTTGAATAATTCTTTCAGAGTTAGATAGCCTATACATATAATGAGGAAATATAGGCTATATATCTTCACGCAAAGAACAATAGAAGCGGAGCACCAATGCGGAATGTTTAAGAATCGGGGGATGTCTTTTCTTTTTTTTCCATACAAACTATTAGGTGCTACATACATATTATATACATACATACATACACAAGTGCCTTTTTTTTATATAACCAATTGACTAGGTGATAGAGTTTCGCAGCGACTCGCCAGGATTGGTACCACCGCCTTATCTATTCATGCCGCCATAACGTCAGTGTTTGCCGTTGACGTGTTTCGGTTCGGAGGTTAAGGTTGTCGGTATTCTTACTTATGCTCGAGGCCTAACATCCCGGCCTCAGATTGGCAAAGCACCATTACCACCTTTGGTGTCTCTAGGTGACGTGAATTTCTTACCATAAATCTGTCGGCGTGTTTGCCTTCCAATATCATAAAAAAGAAAATAAAAAAACTATAATGTGTTGGTCTGGGCCTACTGTGTAGTATAGAATATCATCTGCTTCTTTGCTTGGCAACCAGAAAGAGGCGAAGACAGTTTAAATAAGTAGTAATTAATAAAACTACAGGCGGTAGAGTACTGAACAGCAAATTGTTTTGGATACTGTGTTTGGCACTGGCATGCTCCAGTCCAATGGGTAGTTAATTGACTTTTTGGCCTAACACGCCGGGTATAGAATAGCGACGCACCTATAACATTTATAATGTCTATAGGTCACGATTTTCTCTTATCATCAGAAGAGCCCAGGAGTTTTTCGAAGTCTTACAGTTTATACCATAAATAAATAAAATTCTTTTCAAGAGGAGAAACTCACTAAGTTTCTCTTTTGACTCATTTGTTGTTAATACTGTATCTTTACAACTATGCTATACTATACTTACATCTGTATAGGTGTTGTTTTTGCCATTTGTCTATGGAACACTAAAAAAAATATCATTGAAATCAGATAGGTATTACTTGAGTTATAACTTGTAAAGTACCTAGTTTGTTTTATTTATTCATATGCATATATTATTTATAACTTCAGTTTTTGAATTTTCCTGTTCATTTTCCAGAGAATACGTACAAGTTGTCATGCGGTCACGTGTTCCACGAGTTCTGCATCCGCGGCTGGTGCATCGTCGGCAAGAAGCAGACCTGTCCCTACTGCAAGGAGAAGGTGGACCTCAAGAGGATGTTCACCAATCCGTATCCTTTATGTAAATACGTAGCAGTCGAGCCATGTTCGATATTACAACTGTGTTATACAAAAAATGAGAAAGGGCTAACTCTGTGTGGAAAGAATGAAAGATTGACAAAACAGATATGGTTGAGTAATCTATATATTAATACTTGATGCCAAAACTTTGGACCCCTTTTTATTAAAATTGCGCGGACGGAGGAGCATAAAATTTGGCACACTTATAGTTTATGTGAAGGAGAAGTGCAGAACGCTAATATTTTTCAATAATAATGCTTATAAAGTACATCAAATCAATAAATAAGTGATAACGTTAAAAGATCACAGATGGCACACTAAAAAGTTTGGAAACAAAGTAGTTGGTCTTGAGAAATGAAGATGGCGTTTTTATCAAAAATATATTAAAATTTACAATGGTCGAATTTCGACCAACGGGCGACCACTGGTATGAATGAAATGTTTGAATGAAAGATATGTAGATTGCGAATGTGGATGGACGCATCTACGCAGACTTGGATTGACATTATACGATCATATCTAATTATTTTTATGGTATGGGAAAGCAAACAAGCAGACGGATTTCCGAATGGTAAGAAATTCACGTCGCCTAGAGACACCAAAGGTGGTAATGGTGCGTTGCCAACTTGAGGCCTGGAGGATTGGCCTCGAGTAAAAGTAAGTTTACCGGCTACCCTAACCTCCGAATCGGAACACGTTAAGTGCAAGCCGACGTGTTCATATAAAAAAAAATGAATGTGAAGATTGCTAAGGATCGCGAGGTCTGGCACCCGGAACTCTCTACCTACCACGTACTGGTCTCAGCGTGAAGATATGTTTAAGAACTGCTTTCGTAGGGCATGCGACATTTATCTTGTGGGTTTCAAACTCAAACAATGAGACGGATCTCCATTCTCCTGATGGTGAGAAATGCCTCCATTGCGTTTTTACTTATTACTACGCTGAAAGAAGAGAGGGATAACTTAAAGTTATATTAGTAAGTGCGCTGGAGAATATATTAGATAGGTACACAGAAATACTGATATCAAATTAGCCTTGCTTGGTTTCCTGAACGCGTGCCAGTTGGGACCGTCCCCACATCCTGTACGGGCAGCTGCTGGACTGGATCCGGTGGCTGGTGGCCTGGCAGCCGCTCATACTGTTCCTGGCGCAGGGTATCAACTGGCTCTTCGGTTTGGAGTGAACTTGCAACTTTACCCGTTCTGTACATAAAATTTAAGTTAATAAGAAGGTTATTGAGTCATATATATAATATATATTACTTTACACGTTTAAGGAAAGGGGGTTTGGCTTGTTAATGTGTTACTATGGAATAAGCAAGAGATTTGAAATTGAGTAAAAGCGTCGTCAGGCGCGGATTTTGTGGTGTTTCCTTTGTTACAGATTTAAAACAAACAGAACGAATATATCCAATGGATTTTGTATATATCAAGCTTTACTTCACTCATCTGTCTCAGTGTGTGTCCACCATTAAATGTTGCAAGTTAATTTACCGTTCATTCGTTTATGAGTCATGATGCCACATAGACGCGACAAACTTATAACACCCCCGCTTTTTCCGTCGGGGGTTAAAAAAGCCCATCATTATTTGCCATGATCGCCTCTGTGGTCTAGCGGTTGAGGCGTTGGACTTGACTGCATGAGGTCCCGGGTTCAAATCCCGGGTCGGGCAACAAAAAGAAAATTTGGGTTTTCCAATTTTCTCTTAAAAAAATGTTGCTCGGGATTGGAATTGTGCCCGTTTGGCGATAGGCTTGCCACCTATCACATTGTGGGACTTAGTGTCTTAGGCTAGTCGTGGGTGCCTTGGTTGTACCTCTGCCTACCTCTGCGGGGATATGGACGTGAAGATACTTTTTTTTAAACTCTCAATACTTTGTGCGAAATATCTGGAGGCTATGGAGAGCCCAATTAGATTTTTCGAGCCCATTTAGTTTGAAAGAAATGAGTATCTGTAACACGTTTTTATGCGGAACTGTCAAATTCTTTTCTAGCCTACTCTACCACCATCATAAATTATAAGACGGCGAACAAGCTGACGGCTCTCCTGATGGTAAAATATAACTGTAGCCTATAGCCATCGCTGTCCTGTAGCCGGACTGTCAGACCTTTTGTCCAATTCTACCCTACTCTTCGGACTGTAAATTGGTTTGTAAACATTATGGTGGCAGGCGAGATATTCCATTGCTATAGCCGGTCAAGTTGCCCAGCGCTATCCAATGGTCTTGCGGGTAATAACCTATTTAGCCTATGTTCGTCTCTTACGAGCTGCCAGGCATAGCGTAAGATGGTCTATTTTACACAGAAAACCCGGGCAAATGTGTATCTTAAAGGGTCTTTTGCAATTTTTTTAATTTGTTTGTGGAATATGTGTTCTTAAAGATTTTACAAAGTTGTTTAAGCATTCCAACACATTCTGTCACATTGCGGTAAGCCAATATTTGTGGAAAAACAATAATTTAATTTATTTAAACACTTTTAATTATTATAAACTAGCAGCCTGGCCCGGCTTCACACGGGTATAAATATACATATAAACCTTCCTCTTTAAACACTTTATGAAAAATACCGCATCAAAATTCGTTGCGTAGTTTTCAAGATTTAAGCGTACAAATGGACATAGGAACAGAAAACGCGACTTTGTTTTATACTATGTAACGAGAAATTTAACCCTATCTACCATAAAATGGCGGGGCGTTTCCAAACTTAGTCAGTTAGAAGAAAAAACTGTAACACAAACTCCCTGTAACTGAGACTATAGCCTACATGCCTTGTACTACTAACGTTTCCAAACCTAGAGTCAGGAGAAGACACGGTGAAACAAATACCCGGGCAACCAGGGCTATAACCTACCTGCCTTATACTTCCACCGCCTCCAAACCTGGCCAGAAAGGAAAAAAATGGACATAACATATAATATATAGTATATAACATAACATATAGTATACAGTATAACATATCTTTAAAACTACGCAACGGATTTCGATACGGTCTTTTTAATAAATAAAGTGATTGAAGAGGAAGGTTTATATGTATATTTTATACCCGTGCGAAGCCGGGGCGGGCCGCTAGTTACACTATAATTCATTAACATCAAGTCATATACCTTATTTCGAAATATTTTTAATGGGAGTGATTAAAGATCATATAGGAATTTGGTTGTATATTCGTTTGGACATGCGATATACATTTTAAATTTTTTTAAACTTTGTAAAATAAAATGTATTAGTTAGGAAAATGAAGTTTACCACAGTTTCTAGAATGTGACAAACCTAGGACTTCAGCATTTGTTTAAAACTAATGATTGTGTTTTTCTACAAATACACATACAGCTAAGGTATAAAATAAAGGTTAAGGTTTTGAGTGAAAATTTAACGATAACGTAGTTTGGTCTTAAGAAGTGTTTAAAGTTTTTGAAAATTTGAGCACTAAAATTGTATCTAAGGAAGTGGGTTTGAAAGTTATCACCGCCTTAATATATCTTGTGCATTTTTATGCATTTAACAATGTCTTCACTACATCGCCTTGAAACTCTCAAGACGTTATTCCTTTGTTTCTTCCTAGGCTTGAAGCTGCAGCATAAGCAGTTGCTTCGACTATTGAGTGGCCTTTTTAATTAATGTTATATAGTTAATAATGTTCTGTAGCTTCGTCGCGTTAAAAAAAAGGTGTGTGTGCGATTCACACACGATAGAAGTGAAACTTCAGTAAATCGACAAAAGAATGAGATGAATATATATTTGTGTCTCTTACTTGCAAAATAATGAGATAGTTATATATTTGTGTCTCTTACCTGTTGCTTTTCCGTTGCACCCGTTTTGAAATCACAACGATTCTAAAAAAGTTTCACTTCAAAAATCGTGACGTCACCAACTTAGGCACGTTGTTGACGTCATAATTTTTTCTACGAGAACCAATTATTATGGTTAATAGCCAATTTTAATAATTTACTAACGTCATTAGAGGCAAGATAACAAGTCAGTTGTTGCGAACTTGATATAAGATTTAGTGTCTGCCTGAAAGTGAGTTTCAAGCGAAACCGAAACCAATATTATCGGTTTTCGGTTTTGCTCTCGTTTCGACGGTAACGTAAACCGAAATCGAAACTTACCTATAGATTTTACCTTTTTCCGTTGATACTGAAATCTAGTCTACTTTTACCCGTATTTTTTATAGTTATACCGACAACCAGTTAGGTAACTAGTAGCGTGAAATGAAATAAAAACACATTAAATAAAGTAAGGAGGTAACATATTTATTTAAATTTTTATTTCGTATGTAATGCAGCGTCCTTTTAAAGTACGCCTGACAGTCAAGGGGAGGCATTTATTTATTGTGTAAACTAAGTAAATACCTTACCGATTACCATTTAGCGGTGAAATTTGTGAAACGATGTATAATAATACAATAATAATACTAGGTGGTAAAGTTTCGCAGCGACCCGCCCGGATTGGTACCAGTCGTCTTACCTATTTCTGCCGCCTAACGTCAGTGCTCGCCGTTGACGTGTACCACTTCACAGTTTAAGGTAAACTTACTATTGCTCGAAGCCTAACATCCTGGTCTCAGGTTGGCAACGCAACATTACCACCTTTGATGTTTCAAGGTGACGTGAATTTCTTACCATCAGGGAATCCGTCTGCTGGTTACCTTCTGATATCATAAAAAAATGGGTTTCGTTGCCGAAACTAGGTTTTATGGAAGATACTGTGATTTTCTGTTGGTCACTACTAAAATTAGACTTAAAACTCAGGTCAAATGCATTCACATCTTGCCTATGTTCAAATTGAAAACTTGTTAGCCTTACAAAACTAAGTTAACATCTGTCTTTTTAAGTTACAGAAGAGAAAATGAAATATTAATGCACAAAATTTAAGTATAATTTTGTATATCTAGTCTAGTTTGTGTTAACAGAATAACCATCAGTGTCATTATATAGTTGGTTATCCTCGAACCACTGCTATTTTATCAATTAATAAAAACATCTTTTTAAATTTCTACTAAACCTATCTCTGATTGTAGATATGTTATTGAAATTAGCCTTCGTTTCCAAAATTAGATATGACTAATTACAAAATTAGAACTTTATTTAGGGGAAACCCCTGAAGTACATTTGCCCTGTTTGTTGTCTAGAGTTAAAGATTTAAAAAGTTGATTAGGATTTATAAGTCGCTGCTGAAAATAAAGACTTTCAGTTTCATAAAAAGATTCCGTGAGATTGCAATTAATTAGCTTACATAGCATTGAGTAATTTTTGTTCAAAATTAACACTTAGATGGTATTTGAATTAAGTTTTTTAAGTCATACTTTTACTCCATCTTTTTTAAGTTCTATGTCTATTTGTTATTTTTCCAAAAGAGTATACATGAGTTATATTATTTATTAATTAATACTTTATAACCTGCACATTGGAATTGTGAGTTCTTAGTTTAATTGTAATAAAAAAAAAACTAGTTAGTAGGCAAAGGCGTTCTATCGCTTTTACAGACAACCCTTGTGTCACAGACGTATAGTACTACTATTTAAATTATGCGCTTTGCCTTTACACTTTTTGCTCTTTTTACACTGTATACTTTTATTTTTAAATTGGCTGACTTAATCTAAATTTAAGCGAAATGATTAATTATGTGTAATAACAACTCTTTATAGATATCTTTAAAATACATTCGGACATGCTTAAAAAAAGGTTGGATAAAAACTTGAAAAAATCGTATTTAAAAAAACGATTAGCCGTAAATAATCCTTTAAAATTACCCAAAAACTCTAGTCTGTTATTTTAGATTACCCTAAACAACAACGAACTAACATATTATTTTAGGTACTGGTGTCTTTATTCGTAACCGATATGCCCATAGGCAAATACATTCCCATGTTAGAAATTGCAAAACATTGAGGTTTTAATATTTATTCTCAATAGAAAATACATCATGAACTTGATTAATATAAACACTGTTGAGAATTTTCGCTTTATATTAATTATCGATACGAAACAATTTCTTAAATATCTGGATTCTGAAGTCTGAATATACGAAACAAATGTTAATTAAAGGGAAACATTCGGAATGTAAGGAAATTGAACAGATACGATCCTTATCACTACATAGTATAAAACAAAGTCGCTTCCTCTGTCGGTCGCTATGTCCATTTGTATGCTTAAATCTTTAAAGCTATGCAACGGGTTTTGATGCGTTTTTTTTAATAGATAAAGTGATTTAAGAGGAAGGTTTATATGTATATTTCATAACCGTGCGAAGCCGGGGCGGGCAGCTAGTTTAAATTATACAGATTTTTTGTCCTTTTCATATTACTTAATTAAGAACAAGACAAAATATGTTTGCTTGATAATTGTCTCGATCTGTAATATACAGGGTTACTTTGAAAGAACCGGGCAAATTTTAATTAAAGGTGGTTTAGGCTTAAAAATAATTCATTTTGAGTGTTATCGCCAAATAGTAATGTTTACTTTTGTAACATTCATTTAAAACAGTCCGCAAAAATGCTTCACTTTTCTATGTCGTATCTAGTACGAGTCATGACGTCACCAGCCTGCGAATGTAACTGCGGTCAGTGGGAACCAGTTTTATGCTTTGTTTATGTTATAACCACGCATCTTGTATTTTGCGTAGGATAAAAATTATAAATTGATTTTTTCTTAATTTTTACTATTTTCATAGGTAGAAAGTGGTATCGATTCCGAACTGTTTCTTAAAATTTGGCTGATGATTTAGGTGTAACCCTGTATCAAATAGGTTAACCTAACATTAGTATGGCTAAAACGGTTAAATTAGCAGCTTATAAATCAGTAGCTAGGTACATATTTGTAAGAAAGAAAAAAAATCACCGTCGATAGAATTGAATTCCGCCATCTTTGTCTCTTATTACATATGTTCTGCTTGTTTAACTCCTTCTTTTCTTTATAAAAAAAAAAACTGTAATAATAATTATTCCCAAGCTAAGTGAAAGTAAAATATCTCAAGCGTATAATGCTATCATTAGATTTTTATATCATGTCTTTCTGAGCTGTAATTTCTATGGATAGGTACGTAATGCTCTGGATTTGTTACCCAGACCAGGCAGTTCATATCTTTTGTGACTTTTTACACTACCTTACTATATCTAATTATAAGTGATACAGTAGATATTTACTTAAAAACTGTTTAAGTTAATATTTACTTAAAAAACTGTTTAAGTTAATATTTTTGTTTATACAAGTTTACAGCATTATCACATACTTTAGAAACGTGACGTCATGTTACCTAGTGTGACGTTTAGTGTTTCTGATTAAGAATTTTACGTAGGAAATAGCAATAATTGATCGCCTCTGTGGTCTAGCGGTCCGGGTGTTG
>NJDC01017836.1:31175-59815 GCA_002245475.1 Calephelis virginiensis
AAAAAAATGTTGGTCGGGATTGGAAATGTGCCCGGTTGGCGATAGGCTTGCCACCTATCACATTGCGGGACTTAGTGTGTTCGGCTAGTGTGGGTGCCTTGGTTGTACCTCTGCCTACATTTTCGGGGATATGGGCGTGAAGATACTACTACTGAAATAGCAATAATGAAAAAAAAATGTGATTATGGGAATTATATTTTTTGTGCTCACACTTTTGGAGCTATTTTTGGAAAAAATAATTATCAAATAGCAACGTTAGTATCGCGTATGCTAATGAAATAGTTGGAGTCGGTTTTTGTAGTTTTACTGCTCTTAATTATAATTTCCCAGTACTTACGCTTCACGGTTCTTGATGTATCTGACACATTTTTTTGGTATAATTAATATTGACAAGTACAAGTTTGAGAAACGTTTACCTTCTTACCACAAAAACAATTGGGACTCCTGTAGGGTTACTCTTGAATCTCGATTAATGCAATATTGGAAATTGGAATCGGATCTGTCACTTTAGGTACTCTTATACACAATACTAGCGAATTATTAAAGTTTAATTAATAATAAACAATAGATGATTTTATCCGATTCATTGAATTTTGTTGTAACTAAATGTTAATCACCAGTACCTAAAATGACCAATTCGATTCAAATTTCCAATTTCCATGAAATCGTGTTTGGAGAGTAACCCTACTGTTTAGCTAAACACTTTTGTAAATTGACATCCAGCCAATCACTTGCTACACGTGGATGAAGTTTCTGTATGTTATTGGTTAAGTATCCAATTTTAGATACTGTTTAATAAAAAGCGTGTTCAACCGTTTATTTTTTTTGTAGTAAGTAAGACGATTATTATTACGAAAATTAAAATGCCCAATATCGAATTTGGAATTCACTATTGTATGATGCCTCGTTTATGTTAAAAGGAAATTCAAGTCTATTGAGATAATTTTTGGATTTATTTTATCTGAACTGTCTTCATAAATGAATTGTGGATAACTCATTGTAAAAATGTACAAGTTTGTACAGTATTACTTGTAAATATAAATAGGTGATAAGGTATATTGTAAAAGAATATTTATAGATGTAATTTATTATTTCATTTGTAATAAAGTGTGTCACTAATAATTGTTTTATTTAAAGAATGTGCAAATGGGAGACATTTTTTCGCGAGACCTTTTTTACATTTTGGTTTGGTACCAAAAGTAAAAACTTATTAACTTCTCACGTTAATGAGTTATAGTCATTGTACTGCCAGGTCAAAGGTCCATACATAATTATCTACTTACGTAAACTTATCTATGGACTTTTGGAACTGAAATACGAAGGATATCCTAAGGAGCGATAAGGATCGCCTACACTGATTTAGGAGTGCACACTTTGTTTTAAGTCTAAAGAGGAGTTATGACGGTGGTGGACCAAATAATGATTTCTTTTTTAATTGGCTCTTGACTTTGAAGTTATGGTGAAATAAATGAAACTACCTATATCTGGTAGACTTCAAATATTACATCCACTCAAGACTGTTTGATTCTCTTTGCTGTGTGCAACTACATGAAATACTGGACAGATCAGAACGTTTATTTTGTAACATACATACATATCTTCACGACAAAGCTCACAAAACGGGAGAGGCAGAGAGTATAAAGAGTTAAATCTCACGATCCTGGCAGACGTGCCTGGCTTCGTCCACATTATTTTCATACAAATACGCCAGTTTTGGAGTCTCTTGACACCACCCTCGAATAATATCCCAGCGGTTTGATCATGGAATGTCAACCTAGGTCTTCGGTACCTACATCCATTGATATTCGCATTTTATATCTGCTTTAATCTTCAATCAACCTTTAATTTGCTATTCTTTCTACATGACCGGAACAGCAGCGCATGTCCTTTTCAATGCCACTCTTGGATATCACTGTTACGAATGCAGTCAGCGAGCGTTACACCACAGATTTTCCGTAGCGCTTTCATTTCGACCGCATTTATCCTACTCTCATGCTTTTTCTGATACAGGCAAATCTCGCTTCCATACAACAACATTGGGATAAGTACTTACAGAATTATGCAAAGCGAATCTAGCAATTTCGCTCAAAAATTCGCTTCGAAATAGCTTACTGAGTGTTCCATTCCATTCACATTATCACCTGCACACAGTCTCCTTTCTACATCCGCGGTGTACCTACCTTCCATCCCAGGTAAAAGCACAACCAAGATCTATAATTTAATTTTGTTTATTTTGTAGCCTACTGTCATGATGTATAGAATGTATATTGAATTCCTTGCAAATGTTGTCGTTTTTTTTGTTATTGAGCCAGTTTTTACGAATCCAGCAATTTATCAACTTCTAAATAATGATGTGTTCTACATAATAATAGAATCCTTTTAAGGTGTTTACAAAAATCTAAAAGATAACCAAAACTAACGAAAGAAAATGTAATAGAATCGGTATGATTAGTGCCCATATAATTTACTTCGTGTTCGCCTGAGCAAATTGTGAATAAGACTGCACCAGACTTCGTAGGTACCTACAATATACCTTTATTTATCCATTAATGAAATGGTGCATTCGAGACATGTCACGTAGAAATCCTTTTTCTTGCTACAACTTCATTTGATGACGGTAGAGACGGCTTTTTTGTCTCTAATCATCTATCACGATAAAACTTTCGTCTACACGATAAAAAAAGTCTAATTTCCATGAATTCTTGAAAGAAAAACAATGCTGTTCGAAATTCTAATACACGTCAATTCTAAAGAAGTTGAAGCATGATTTCGAAATGACAAGAAAATTTCCGTTAGCATTAAAAATGATGTAGAATACCACCAAACAAAAACCAAATAAAATTTTCGTATTTCACTAAAAAATAACAATAGAAAAAATGTTAAGTGTTTCGCTTATGCGTAGTAGCCGTTGCATCAATAGCTATAGTTTTGTAGCTTTTACCAATAACATCACCTCACATTTAGGTACGTAAATGGTTTATTATTAAAATACTTGGTTTAACATATTGTGTTACGCTCGCCAATAGCATTCGCAACAGTGAGATTAAAGGAAGAGAGCATTGAAAAAAGCATTACTAAAAAAAGAGAAAAGCCATGCTCCTTGGTGCGATTATACGGACAGAGCCGGATTAACTTTAAGGCAGAGTAGGCATCTGCCTAGGGGCCCAGGATCGACAGGGGCCCACTGCAGTCCGAAAAAAAAGTTTTATGGATCGAAAATTATAATCTACTATTTGTAGCGTATTAGTTCAGAAACTTTCGAAATACGCTAATTACAATATGAGTATTGCGATTAATAGTTATGAAAAGGGGCACGAAAATTGTATTGCCTACAGGCCCATACAGGGTTAATCCTGTTCTGTATACGGAAAAAAATCTCTGATGAAAGATGACAAAACGGATAGGTAGTTAAGTATACAAATTGCTCGGCTGGTAGAGTAGCTCAAGAGTCTCCGAAACCAGCGTGTTTGTATGAAGACTAATGAACGTGGAGAAAGCTACGTAGACCTGTCGGAAGTGTATCACTTGCCACTCGATACTCTACTTCAAATGGGACTCGGTGTGAAGATATGTTACCTACATGTCATTTATTTATGTGTAATATTTAATTACCATATTTGTTCATATACTCTTATTCTAATTGATTATGATTTCATTTTAAAAACGTTTGTTGTGTTCTTATGTAGGTGGGGTAATAATACCATTTTAATTAAAGTTTTATAAATTTAAAGTATTCAAAATAAAATATTGTAATTGGACCAGTGATTGTAATATTTTTGTAATTGTAAAATTTATCATCATTTTAGGTTTCACAAGAAGCTATACAAAAGACCAAGGACCCCCATGTAAAGATACTCCTGAAACGCAAGGAAATATAGTTGAGTCGTGGTCTAAGTGCGAAAAAGCGTCAACAGCCTGGCGACAGGAATGTCCTTGTGGCCCTCAACCACCAAACTACGACCCTTACAGAATTAAAGTTCCAGATGTCGCCGTACCTCCGCTACCGCCGAGTGATGCGAAGGTATCATTTTTACATTAATAATAAAATAATACATCCTAATCAGGGGACTGATTATGTATCTCAGTGGCCAACTGAAAATGGAAAAGTGTACATCAAATAGCTGTCAAATGACTTGTTTCATTTTATTTGCTATCTCCAGCGACCAAAAGAGATAGCAAACAGAAATGACGTGTGATCATCACTAAAAAGATACGTAATCAGCCTGCTGGTACCGTTTGAATGTGTGCGTGCGTTATGATAGATCTGTAAAATTTTATATACATAAGTACTATTGTAGAGATTCGATGCCAGTAGTTAGTACTTAGTAGCACTACATGCAAAAGCCACTTTTTAAACTGCGCTTATTTTTAAATAAATTTGAAGTGCGTTAGACGAAATCAGAGTCCATACGTTGTGGATTTAAGTATCTAATGAATCCAGCTTGTGCTTTGTTCATCAGTGTACGGGAGTCGTCTTTACCAACCAGCCGGGAGGTCAGGATCAGAGTAATCAACAATCGGAACATAATCGATCCCAAACCCAAGAAGAGAAGGAATCTGAACCAGACGAAAGTAGCCAAGGATTGATGGGTTACTTAAAAAGTTTATTTAGCGGAGGCAAGAAATCTAAAAAGGAAGAGGGCTAAGTATCTAAAACTGGTAAACGTCAAGTCGAATTAATTGCGTTGGAGTTCTAAAAATTACCTGGTGCATTAGATACATTTTAAAAATAAAATAAAAATGCTGGATCACAAGAGATTGCAAATAAATATTTTGAGGGAGGTTTCGTCCAACGCACTAATTATTCCCTCAATATTGTTCCACATTTTTTAATTTTTTGGCAGGAAATCCTGACGGAGGATGCGAGAGACATATTCAAAGGGTTTGACGCTAATATTGGTAATAACGTTGGTCCAGATATATATGATTTGTTTCGTAATTCTCAAATAGTTCATCCGGATTGTTGGAAAGATAGTCCCACTCCCAAATTTCCGTATTCAAATGAAGAAGTAAGAGAGTCATGTTCTCGTTTAGGTTATCACGGAAAGAATAAGTATAAATACGCATTCCATGAACCGTGGAAACCTTTGGATAGACTCACTTTGCTTGCTAATGCGGAAGTGGAAGAAATGGGGATTCGTGACGACTCCAATACTAATGACAAAGTTGAAAACCATTCGGATAAGCAACTGACGTAGTTCGACTCTGATTTTGAGAAAAGATATTGGAAATAATTTGGTAACGTTTTCGAATATCTCATGTAAAGTTCTTAACATACTTGAATTAAATTAATTTTAAATAATGTGGATTTTATTATTTGATTGATTGAATTAAAGCAATATTTGTTTTTAAATATATAATCGGAGAGAGTGAAAGTGAGACTTAACGCATTCACTGCTAGTAACGCATATATATACGTTTTCGTTACTTTATCTAGTGCCTTAGACTTGAGCATTCACTTGTAATGAGCATTTGTGCGAGTAACATCACAAAAAAATAAAGAGAACATTTTAGCGAGCATTCTATCGAGCGTTCTGGCGAGCATTGCTTCGTTCTTTTTGCCGAGCCAAGCTTCGATCATCATTCGGCGCCCCAACCGCTTTGAGACGTCCCACCCCGCACCCCTGTTGCTCTGTTTCTTTTTTCACGTAATGAGAATTACCAATGAAAATAAATGCAGCATACGCGACCGTCAAGTCTAAAATCATCGTGAAGAATATTTTCTAACGAGCATCGACTAGAGCGTTCACTAGAATGCTCATGAAAATGTTCATAGTAATGTTTGGCTCTATGCTTGGCTCTTCTCGTTGTTCATGACGAACATAAAAACTGCGCCTGCTCGATGTTCTGTTACAAGTGAATTCTTAAGTCTATCGGTACCTTTAGACGTGTCTGTGAGTTCATTTATTTAATAAGTTTTGCCCAGTACCTTTAACGCACATACGAGTTCTATTAATTTTGCAATATTCTACTTTTGTAATAATATATTACTTCATCATATGTAATATATTACTTCATGGATGACTCGCATTCGGTCATTTTTAACCAAAGTTTATTTTAGTTTGTTCATTAAGAAGTTTTCATACAAATAATTTACAGAGACGGTAGCGAGTATAGTAAACTTGACAAGCCGTAAAGTCATGGTAAGGGCTCTGTTTCTACCTTAACTATTTTGAGTCATAAGGTTAACAGGTTATACATTACTTCGCAGTAATGAATAGCAAGTAATTTGTAGTTAGGCAAGAAATTACTTAGGGAGATAGTGTAATTCTGCAAAATTACTAATAGGGAAAGTGGGAATTATCTTCCCACTATCTCCATCAATGGAGATTCCTAATGGAGATAGTGGGATGCAGTGCATTCTACAGTTCAAATTTCATCCGTGACTGGTGTCCGACACCGACGTTATTGTATGAAAGACAGTGCCGGATTTAGCCCATAGGCCATTTTGATCTTGGGGCCCTCCCTTTTTATTTAGAAAAAAAAATCATGGCAAATTTTCTTGGATGTCGGATTGTCGGAGATAATCTAGTCTAAAAAATTGTGTCTAAAAAAGTCTTAATTTTTAAACATAGTCTGGCCTATAATTGGGTAGTCCAGCACTGATGAAGGAGTAGTGAAAGTGGAGGTGAATGACTTTTCACATTAAATAAAATCAACACCCCCTTCTTCATAATTACTTTAAGTTTCTCGTATGATTAAAATTTAAATAGTGACCTCTACTCTGCTTATCAAAGAAGCGAATAGCTCTTTTTTCATAAAAAGAAATAGAAAAAAAAATATTGTGAGTCTGTTGCAATATACAAGAGATTACACTTGAAAAATATAAAATATGGTTTGATAAAATACGACTATATGCAAATAAATAACTGGAGCATTGTGCTAACGAACCTCTGCTACGTACCTGAAGAGCTGGATAGAAATGGTGAAAATAAAGAAATGGTTTATAAAAACATGAACTGCGATAACCCCGAACCCAAGAAGGTTTTATTATAAACCTGTGTTCTATAGCGTATGGTATTTGCAGCCGATGTTGGAATGCGCAAAGATCAAGGGCCCGTGTGCCCCGAGCCATGTTCCTCCGCCACCGCCCTGCCCGCCGCGACCGTCACCACCTTTCCCATGGATATACGTGTGGGCTTTGCTATCGTTCTTTAGCATAATGGGCTTGGTAAGTAACTTTGAGTATATTAAATACGCTCCCGAAGTGGGTAACATGTTGCGCAGAGTTCATTTCAAGTTATAGGCCTGGAAATGTGCGGGGAAGCGCAAGTTCGTATCGCGTTCTCGCTCATACCCGTGCTGCATCTCTTTTGCTTTTTAATGATATAAGGTAAACAAGCAGGTAGATTTCTTAATGGTAAACAATTCACGCCGCCTAGAAACACCAAAGGTCAACGTCAACGGAAAGCGCTTACGCTATGGCGGCAGGAATAGGTAAGGCGGTGGTGCCTTGTTTACTTAACTACCAATTCGGGCGAGTACCTAGTAATGGGTTTAATTCTTAGGAGGTCGGGGCTAATACACCCCGTATTATTGGTATTTTAAAAAACTGGTAGTACGAACACCATCACCAGTCACAAAGTCGTATGAGAGTGGATGATGGTACCGAAGTTTACAAATCTATAGACATAACTCTGTTAAAAATGTACAGACTGAAAGATAGCAGAAGCTTGTTGATAAGATACCATTTCTACCATAAGATACATAAGTCTTAGCTACATAAAAGTTGCTTTCCGCTGTCAGTACCTATGGTCGCTAAGATCTTTAAAACTACCCAAAGGATTTTGATGCAGTTTCTTTTCAACAGACCGGGGAAGTTTAGTGGAAGTTCCAAGAAGAAGGTTTATATGTATAATAACGTAGAAGTTTGTCTACAATAGCGAAGCCGGGATGGGGTAGTAAATAATATAGTTATGTTTTTATAGCTTTACAGGACATATTTATACATAGAAGAAAAAGAGAGGCTTGGTGAAAATAAACCTGTGTGTGAGTTAATGAAATTAAATACATATTTAAAAGTTATATAACAATATATTATACTAGCTAACCCGGCAGACGTGATAAACTGCTACTTTTTTTGCTGTGAGTCACCCTCATCACTTAGAAGTACGAAAAATAGACGTTGGCCGATTCTCAGACCTACTCAATATGCTCGCAAAATTTCATGAGAATCGGTCAAGCCGTTTCGGAGGACTAAGGTAACTAACATTGTGACACGAGAATTTTATATATAAGATATACCCCACCGAGTGCTAACTTTATCGCGGTATCTATCTGTTTTTCTATGTAAGTATTATAATAATTGACTTCCACCCATAACACTAGCAAATGGGGTTTTTTATTTTTTAATTAAGTTTTGTAACTTATCTGTCTTATCTAACTTATACCTTGTCGGAAATACTTCTTGTTCATTATACGCTAGCTATTTACCAGCGACATCGTCCGTGTAGAATAGTTACGATTTTTATCCAAATGTTCACCTCCACTCCGTTTCTGCCCTACTGGGTTCATTTTTGATAAAAGAAGCAGTTATGTTTGAACTTAATTATTTGGCTGTATGCATATCAAATTTCATTGGTGAAATTGGGTTTGAGTAAGTAAGCGGTTTAGCTATGAAAAAGTAATAGACAGTTAGACAGACAAACTTTCGAATTTAAAATATTTGTATAGAATATACGGATATACACTCAAGAAAATTTGTTTCATTACATGTGATAATTTTTATTTACATGATATATGCATATATCCACGCCAATTCACTGACCGCGTAGGCAGAAACAATCGAGTATCAAATCTTAGGATCAAAATTCACAACACCGTGTTAACATGTCATCTGTGTTAATAAGAATATCACCACTCTTAGATTTACCACTCTAGAGGGAGACGAAAAACTTCGAGACTTCTTCACCTTTCTTTGCCAACCTCGCTTTCAGGCTAAGCGAGAGTATAAGATAATACCTTCCACAGCGCTGGTGTGATAGCTCTGTGTTACACTAGTTCACAGGGCCAATCTATAACCGGGGTGGTCAGAGGTATCACTACCCTTTTGCTTAGTCTCCGTTACACATAGTAAATCCAGGTATCTCATCCAGAACATCGATTGACTCGTTCCCCATCATTGTCACATCTCCCTCTTTCGTACCGATGAGGGCGGATCGGTACACGTCCCCTACAGGGAACGCCCTAATCCGCTCTGAGGTACTTTTTTGGGCCAGAATTGCAGTTTGCAGACTGGCAGTGATCGCGGCGAGCACACTTCGAGCCAATAAGCCTCAATTTTTTATTTTTAATAAATTATGTATAATAATTGACATTGAGGGACTTAGTGTCTTCGGCTAGTCGTGGGTGCCTTGGTTGTACCTCTGCCTACCCCCTCGGGGATATGGGCGTGAAGATTCTTTTTAATTGACTTGTGGTACCTAATTGTAGATAGAATTATATAATTGTGCGATTCGTAATGAAAAATTGCATCTTGATATCGTGTCTTTTATCCAGGGCAACCTCGTCGCAAAGTCAAGCACCCAGCTCACGCGACAGACCTTCCGCCCTGTGTGCAGTACCTGATCATTGGCACCGGAGCCGCCGCGTGGGCAGCTTACCGCTCCATCATGGAACATGATAAAAAAGCCAAGGTAATCAAGCCAGATATTAGAATGTTTTGCGTTGCTTTGAACAATACAGGACAGCTGCTTTTCTGACAAAAAAGCTCTAAGAGGCGAGCGTCGGCTTGTTTATCGCTAACACGTCCAAGGCTAGCCTGTAACTCTGACTGACCTATTGCCACGCTTTGCTTATTCCTGTCACCATAACGTCAGTGCTCGCCACAGGCGGATTTCTGTTTATAGAATAGGGTAGCTTGTAAACTTGCACAAGTGGTATACCCACCCCATAAAACATTAAAATTGATTTAAGATTGGATTTCCCGATATACACGCAGCATACACAAAAACGTAAATAATGCCTAGACAATCTAGTTAGGTACTCTCTTGCGTAAACTGGATCATGACATTAGCAAGCACTTACGTTATGACGGCAAGAACATATTTAACAAGTATATACATAATACGCATTATGTACACATCTGTACACTTTTTAACCGTTGACGGAAAACAGGGTTGTGACAAGTTTGACGTTCGTGTGTATGCGTGTGTGTCTGTCTGTCTGCCTGACTGGGGTATAATTATAAATGTACCAATTATGATGCGATTTTTGTTGGAAAGCTGACGTGAATAAGATGATTCTTAGCTACATTACGGATATGTTTAGTCACGGGCTGTAGAAAATTTTAATATTATGATTTAAATTTTATGTGTCGGTCCCGGCTCCTTCGTAGACCATCTACCTTCTTGCCAGGCTAGATAGCCTACCTGTCTGACTAGGTAGCAGAGTTTCACAGCGACTCGCCCGGATTAGTACCACCGCCTTACCTATTCCTATCACAATAACGTCAGCACTTGCCGTTGACGTTTTCCATGTCGGAAGATAAGGTAGCTGTTTTTTTTTCCTCGAGGCTTAACATCCCGGTCTCAAGTTGGCAATGCACCATTAACACCTTTGGTGTCTCTAGGCGACGTACATTTCTTATTACGAGTATCAGTGAATCCTTCAAATATCATTAAAAATGTTGTAGGTCTAACTACAAGTCAACTAGTATTTTATTTTCATGTAAGTAGGTTCGAGAAATATACATTTCAAGATTACAGATATTATATCTTGTTCTTTTGTATTACGAAAGAATGAAACAACCACATCCAATGCTTGATATGTGGTGTGAACGTGTAGTAAATGGTAAGAATATTTTCTAAATACTCTTTAAGTCCGCCACATATGTTCGGAATAATACCGTACGGAAAAATACAATTTTGAATGCAAACAAAATCGCCTCTGTGATCTAGCGGTCCGGCGTCGGATTTGACTTCTTGAGTTTCCGGGTTCGATCCCCCGGTCAACAAAAAAAATAAATGTTTATTCTCAATTTTCTTATAAAAATAACGTTGCCCGGGATTGAATATGTGCCCGGTTGGCTTGTCACTTGTCTCATTGTGGGACTTAGTATCTTCGGCTAGTCGTGGGTGCCCTGGTTGTGCCTCTGCCTACCCCTTCGAGGATATGGGTGTGAAGATACTTACTTACCCAAAATAATGACACGCTATGAATTTATGTGGATTTGGTATGAACGAAATTACATTTCCATTTTTCGATTCCCACGGTGGCAGAGTGCTGTGTAGCCTCACCGCCTCATCTGTTCGTGCCGTCATAATTACACGACCATGTTTCGGTTTGGAGGGTACGGTAGTCGGTAAACCTGCACAAAAAGCTTTCCATTCCAACCTTAGGATAGCGACGCACCTGTAACTATGTGTGTCTATAGACCACGGTTGACTACTACCACCAGGAGAGTTGTGTGCTTATTCGCTGAACTCTCATAACAAAACATAAAAAAACATGGTGGAACTAAAGGAAAGAAAGAGTAGAGATAGAAAGACGAAGAAAAATCGATTACTATAAAGATGGCAGTAACTAGATAGTTTGTTATTGTTATGAAGAGTTTATATACCCTTTGAGATACACCCGTTCTTTTGCCAGGTGTTCTTCATAACGAAGGAAGATAGTTTGCCGTACATCAGGCCGCCAATGTCGAAGCATATGTGGTGGAACAAGGAGCCGCCTGATGTTAAAAGCCTTGAATATGTGGAAGACTTGAAGAAATACTCGTAAGTTTAAAAGCTAACACTTGAGAAAAATATAAAGAGGGCATGCGCGGAAACCGTCGAAGGAACGAGTGACATTTCACGGAAATTGTCAAAAAACGTCTTAAAGGAATTCCCCCGTTACTTGGAAGAGCTGAAAACAGTGTCAATCGAAGAGCCTTACAAAACGAAAGACAACAATTTATTGGTTTGCCTGCAATATGTCGAATTGCCACTATCCTCGTAAAAAACTGTTCCGGAGAATTACAATTTGAGCGTCTTCAAGAAAGAGTGAATAGGTTACAACTGACTAAGTATACCTCCATCTTAACAACATCACTTTTCATTGGCGAGCTGTGTCATCATACTCAGCTATTACCTATAAGAAATAAAAAATTTAGTCTTACATACTAGACAGTTTTATAAGATGCTGTTCAGAAAGGATGTATTACGCGCGTAGCTACTCGTCCTTAGAAGTTTATGTTGCGTCCACATTTCGCATTTTACGCACGGAGAGAGATTTCTTGTTTCTGTCTTTTTGTTTGCTCGCTTTTTCACTGGAAGACAAAAATGTAATAGGCACCAATATACTCTTATTTTATAATAAAACTAACTGCTAATCTTCTTATAATGCTTCTAGAATGTACTATGCTGATTGTAAGCATTTCATGGATCCAACAAAGTTCTACCGAAAGAAGTCGGGGCCTGCGGTCTCGATAGCCTCGGGCTGGTGCGTGCTCAGGGTGGACGCTGATGATCACGTTGTGTACGTCAAGACCAACGCTGGGGAACAGCCAATTTACTATGAGAGGTGTTTGTTGGCACCTGGTTAGTTTTCTGTGAAGTTCTTAAGATCTATCTAATGAAATTAAAGGTACTAGTGTGGTTACAATTCTTTTGTGTACTTCGTCGATTTCTTTATGGCCAGTTACTTTATATTTCGCTCAGCGATGTGTAGTCAGACATTCTCTGTAAGGTAGGTAGCATTTATCAAACAACTGCTTTTGAAGGTGAGGTTGTTTTTCGAGTGTATATGTATGTATGTAGATTCTACTGCAGTCTGAACGGCTTGACTTATTTAAACGCTTGAGGTATTTTTAGTATCATACTAGCTGTTCCGGCGAACTTCGTTCCACCCGTTCAGTTTGTATGGAAAAAACTAAAATGTTGATATTACTAGTTTCATCGCTATTAAACGGGATAAAATTTTCTTTATGTCTTTCTTCCGGTTCTAAGCTACATCCTCAGCAATTTTCAGCTTAACCGGTTTAGCCGATCTTGAGTAATAAATAGTGTAACTAACACGACTTTCTTTTATATATAAAGATTACATATATAGTCATTCGTCTTGATGGCACGACTGACCCTGGGTACTTTAAAAAAATATAATGTTGAATTTTGTTCGTTATGTTGAGAGCTTTAATTTTCTTTCTGTGAAACCCATCAACTGTTTTACCCATTAAATGTTTTTGTTTGCCCCTTTTTGTAATGTTTATTTTTGCTTACAAATAAGATTCTGATTTCCCTTCGTTTTAAAGTTTTACACTATTGTCCACTACTGTAAGAAACAGCTCGATTATTCGACTAATGTAGCTATTCGGACTAGGTGTTGGATTCCTGCAAGAATTTGCCTAGATGGTAACCATTATAAGTATAAAGTATAAGGTCAGTGTTGCCACTGCCGTGTTTTTGTTTAAAGGTAGCTTACTTACGTAAACGTTTACGTTTACGTTTTACAAAAATATTTTAGCTTCAGCTTGGCATCGTACCATTATCATCTAAGGCGACTACAGACGATATGTGTTACTTGCCATCGAGGAAATCGGTTGCTTGGTTTTATATAACATAAAAATGTTACAGGGTCAAAAGCAAAAACTCTTCAGATATTAAGGACAGCACCTAAAGCAGTTCGCGAAAGGGTAACCACTCTACGGACGATACGGGACTTAGAGGTGGCGTACAGGAAGGTGAAAGCTGCCAAACACGTGACCATTATCGGCGGAGGTATCCTCGGCAGTGAACTGGCTTGGCACTTGGGGAAAATGAGTGAGTTATGTATTTGCACACCATACAATATTCACTGCACGCCATTTTTTATGGCAAACAAGCAGACGGATTTCCAGATGGTAAGAAATTCACGCCGCCTAAAGACACCAAAGGCCAACCTGAACTGGGATGTTAGCCCTCGAGCAAAAGTAAGTTTACCGGCTACCCTACCCTGCGAACCGGAACACGTCGTGACCTTATGGCGGCAAGAATAGGTAAGGCGGTGGTACCAATCCGGGCGAGTCGCTGCGAAACTCTACCACCTAGTCATATGTCACGGTGTTAGTGACGGTAAGCCTTTGCTCGCCTTTTACGAGCTACCTGGCAGGATGGCAGATGGTCTATTCTGCAAAGGAGCCCGGACCAATACAGGGGTAAGCAAAGAATCTGCCTTACGGTCTGTAGGGTTACTCTTGAAGCTCGATTCGTGCAATATTGGAATTTGGAATCGAGTCTGCAACTTTAGGTACTCTTGAACACAATACCGGTGAATTAATAACATTTAGTTACTAATAAACAACAAATTATTTTATCGGATTTGTTGAATTTATTTGTAATTAAATGTTAATAGTCCACTAGTACTGTGTTCGAAAGTACCTAAAATGGAATAAACGATTCCAATTTCCAATTCGCATGATATCGAGATTCAAGAGTAACCCTACTGGTCTGATAGAAATTTTGCCAGAGTCGGGATTTGAAGGTTAAATCGCTATTTAGAAGTAATCTAGTTATATTGGTAACTGGATTCTTGCAGAAGCGCATTGGCGGGATGGAGTGAGGAAGGAAGAGAAAGGTACTCGCTTGTGTATAAGACTATCGCGCCTACGCACGTCTCATTTAACTTTTTTATTCCACGGTTTTTATTACGGTTTTTACTATCACATTTTTTTTAGTTCGGTCGCGCAGCAAAATCCCTATCTCCTCCAAGCCTGCCGTAAAGAACTTCGTTCCAAAAAGTGTGTATACAATTTAATAACACAAAGTTCCAACAATGAAAAGTATAAACGTGATTTGCGTAAATTATATCCTTATAGATATTTATTATTTTTTCATCTTTTATTTATTTCTTCGTTTCCCTTAAAATATTACTTAGATGAAGTGGTGGAGAGAAACGACGACGAAGAACCCACCAAGTTTGTTCATATATTCAAAGACAAGGGCGTCATGTCCGGGATCCTGCCCGAGTACCTCGGCGAGTGGACTGCTGAGAAGATCCGAAGCGTTGGCGTCACGATAGTTCCTAAGGGTACGGTGTTTGTAACCGTCTCCAAAAAGGAGGTTATCAATTCGGCTGTTTGTTCTGACTGAACAACAACGACTGAACTTTAATTGTTCTTTTTGGTAGGTCATGATTCAGAGGTGGTCCCATACAAATATATATTTGTATGATATTGGAATGCAAACAAGCAGACGGATTTCCTGATGATAAGAAATTCACGCCTTCTAGAGACACCACAGATGGTAATGGTGCGTTGCCAACCTGAGGACGGGATGTTAGGCCTTGAGCAAAAGTAAGTTTACCGGCGACCTTACCCTCCGAATCGGAATATCAACGGCAAGCATTGGACTTTATGGTGGCAGGAATAGGTAAGGCGGTGGTACCAATGCGACGGTAAGCCTATGCTCGCCTTTTACGAGGTGCTTGGCAGGAAGGCAGATGGTCTATTCTGCAAAGGACCCCGGGCCAACACGGGGAAATAAATACATATTTTTTGTGTACCTAGATATAATGTAAACCGTGGTAGGCAATAAAAAGGAGGCATTATTGGAGCTTTATTGAGTGAGCTTACATCGTAATTAATATTATCTGCATGGGGAGACGCTAATATGAAAAACCTGACAACATTCTTCGGAAGGTTAGAAATGATTAATTTCGATATCGATTATATTGCATTATTTGTGAAAATCTGTGGTGTAACTCTCGCTGACTGCAAACGTAATAGTGAGATCCGAGAAAGAGTGGAATTGAAAGAAAGTGTTGGTGTTGAAATGCGAAAGGGCATGCTCCGCTGGTTCGGTTATGTAGAAAGAATGACAGATGAAATATTGACAAAGCAGATATACAATGCGAATGTGGATGTATGTAGGTACCCGGGGAGACTAAGGTTGACATCCCACGATCAGATCACTCGGATATTATCCGAGGGTATGTCGAGAGTCTCTGAAACCGGCGTGTTTGTATGAAAAGGGTAATGAATATGAACCGCGTTAACGGGTTAGAAAGGAATTAAAAATTTCGCCACGGGACTTGAATCCTCAGTAGCTCAATTGGTTAGAGCATTCGTCGGCTTGAGACGAAAGGTTACAGGTTCAAATCCTGTCTAGGGCGAATTTTTTTCTTTCTTTAAAATTTATAGACATTCAATAACTTTCTTACGAAGAGCTTATATCCCACAAAACACGTCGTCTATAGACATCACTTTTGGTGTCCGTTACTTTTTATTCCGATAAACTGCGAGGAAATAAGAAAAAGAAACATTTCAATTTTACCCATACAACAGTTTGTAAAATGTAAAAAAAAACAACATTTTAATTTATATGCAATATACAAGCTGTTGTGTTGGAAAAATTAAAATGTTGCTTTTAAACGGGTGAAACGAAGTTCACCGGAACAACTAGTTGAATATAACGAAGAAATTTTCGTCTTTTTTCCAGCTCAAGTTTACGATGCTTTCTTGTCAAAAGACGGAAAGCTCGAGTTGACGCTCTCAGATGGCTCTTCAATAGTAACAGATTACGTAAGAAAATATTTCCTTTACAAATAAGACATTTCTAGATTAATAGACAAAGTAACTAAACATCTTAACAGAATAAAAAACAGAAAGAAAATAATCTAAGTTAAAATTAAACGATATTTTTTTATGTAATAAATATGCCTGGACAAGTTACACGAATTGAATCTAACCCCAAAGTAAGCAAATTATATGCTTGTGTTATGGGTGTTACTCAAAGATTCTAATACATAGAAATACTTAAATAGATACCAGAATAAATTAATAAACACCCAGACCCGGCAATGCAGATATCTAAATGTTCATCACACAAATGCCTGCCCCCGTCGGGAATCGAAATGGAACCTCGCGTTTGGTCGATGTAGTTAGGCGTGTACGTTAGCCACTCGACCAACGAGGCGGTCGTTGGTAATTTATTAAAAAAGCCACCCCGAAGCGTTCCCGGTGCAAAAGTACCTATGATACTAGCGGCATTACCACGTTGGAATAAAGAATTGGAAAGAAATTGCCTTTGTATGAATGCATTAACAAATAAGTATTAATTTTCTAATACAAAATTAAAAAAAAAGGTTCAGGTTTAAAGTTTCTGTTAAAGTATTTAATAGGGATTAGTTCATGTAAACATTAGTTTGTTAGGAAAAAAAATCAATAACAATAAATAATAGTATTTTAATAAAAAATATTTTCACGCCCGTATCCTCTAGAAGGTGGGCAGAGGTACAACCATGGCGCCACGACCAGCCAAATACATAAAGTCCTAGAATATGATGGGATAAACCTATCGCCAACTATGCATATATCCAATTTCGGGCAACGTTGTTTTATATTAGAAATTGATAAAATATATTTTCTGTTTATTGTCCGACCCGAGGATCGAACCCGGGATCTCATGATTTTCATGAAGTCAAGTCCAACACCCGGGCCGTTTTACCACAGAGGCATAACCTTTTGACCTCAAATTTTACCAATAAATTAAAAAAAAAACCATCTTATAATATCCGCTAACAACAGTCGCTACTGAATCTCGTTGAACTATTTTCTGCGTGGTGTTACTGTGTGTGTTTTCTTAGAGATCGTCTAAGCAGAAATGACGCGCACACTATTTAATTAGGTTATATAGATGTGTTAGTGATAACGATGTCTTATCTGTGTCAACTTTTTCGAGAATTACAATCTGTGTGCATAGAGTCTGCCAACTGTCGCAAGTTGATATCCGCCATGTTCGTTGTTTGTTGCTGTATGTATGTTTATTAAAAGTAGATGGCTGAAATGGACTAAGTTTTTATAGATAATTTGAACATATGACTCGAACTGACACTGGCCGTAATGGAATAACTTTGTGAATAGATTGATAGATTATTTAACCTGCAGTCTTTAAGATAGGGTGTAAAGTCCTACAACGGCTACCAGATTATTATCTGAACTACCAGATTAGACAAACACCATGACATGTAATTTGTTACTTTGCGGTTAAATAACTTTGTGGAATTTATTCAGAAATGTCAAGAGTCTCCGAAACCGGCGTGTTTGTATGAAAAGGGTTATGAATGTGAAGGAAGCAAGACAGGTTTGTCAGGATCGTGAGGTCTGGCACTCGATACTCTCTGCCTACCCCGTAAGGGACTTGGCGTGAAGATATGTATGTATGTATGTATTCAGAAATATTCATTTATAAGGATATTTTTCTTATCGCCAGGAACGTTTTACTTTAGGCACTTGTAATTGTTTGCTTTTCTACACTATATTATTATCTATTATCTAAATACTATTCATTATCATTTATCGTTAGAAAAAGGTTTGAACAATCATTTTCATTAAGACTGGCTGGTCAAAGATAGTCAATAAAAAAAATAACGTTCATGTGTTTATAATTTATTTAGAAACTAATACTCTTATGCTATTCGAGATGCGGAAATCCTTTTGTTGAAGCCATAATAAAAACCTGACCTATGATTAGGCATTTGTCGCTATTGGAGCTGATCCGCGCGTGGAGTTGGCTAAGCCCTCCTTCCTGGAGAGGGACTTGGTCAACGGCGGCTTCTTGGTCAACACGGAGCTGAAGGCGCGGACACATCTTTACGTTGTAAGACTATCTAATTATTAAAAGATATTTAGAAATTAATGAAAGACATTGAAAGTACGTTTTCAACCTGAGGCTAGTGTCTCAAACTGGATTACCCTCCAAATAGCAGAAGCACTGACGTTATCTGTCAAAGGAACCATGTCAATCAACTTTCAAATATTTTTACAGTACCATGAAACAAGATAACCGATTTCCTATTGTTAATAAATAATATTCTTCTCCTTAAGACAGCAAAAATGGGTAGTATTAAAACTATCATGCGAGAAAGTTTATTAGTTACCTTCCAAACTGGAACATAACAATTGCGAGTATTTACGTCATTATCGCAGGAGTTTGTCATGTAGATAAGGCGGTGGTGTTCATCCAGTCTAATGTAAAATCAGGTCAAGTCGCCTAGTCTTAATCACATTGCTAGTGAAAAGAGGATCGACAACATCTTACGAATTGCTTTGTACGTAAGTTTATAGTCCCAAAACCTTCGGGCTAACACCGGTTGTGCACGTATTTTTCACAGGCCGGTGACGCAGCTAGTTTCTATTCGCAATGGAAAGACACGCGTCTGCGATGTGAGCACCACGGGAACGCCGCGGAGCAGGGTGCCTTAGCCGGAGCTAATATGACGGGCTACTGGACGCCTTGCAATATGGAGCCGCATTTTCAAGTGAAGCTGGGTGATTTTGACTTTGAGGTGAGGGAGACGGAAACAGTCATAATCACAAGTGGTTAAATCCAATTTTTAAAATCCTTATAAATTTGTACGTACCTATATTCACGCCAAGTCCAGCTTTACCACAGCGTTGTGTAAAACCGCAAAATTTTCGGAGCACTCTCATTTTTAAACATTTTGTCGTACCTTTTTCAATTTTTAAATTTGTTTTTTTTTTTTAAACTAGTTGTCTTAAACTTCTGGTCTTTTGCAAAGGTACTAGCTGCTACATGCACATGCTTGCAATTGCAAACGTTACTATTCCTTTTAATACATATTTCAACAACATCAACTATATATCTAACGCATGTCGTCCAGACATTCGTTGAAATAATGATCTGGTTCAAGGGCTGTGCAAGAGAAATAAAATGCGGAAGAGATATAGACATTGCGGCGACGACTATCAAAGGCTATATCTAGCAGTAGATGGACAAGATGGTTGGAGTAAAGACGTACAGTTAACGCCAGCATGATGAAGCACCAGTTGCTTCGGATCCATTTTATATTGTCGTCCTTTTATGTAGTTATTACCCCAAAATCATCTTACCCATTAGAGGAACGGCCGATTTAATTTAAGTGGCAGGTATGCAAAATACGGATAAATATTAAACCTAATGGTGACGATTGGAGGATACTTATAGATAGTGGACGGAAAAGCACTAATAAGCTAGCCTTATACAGCTTTGAATACGTAAAACTTGTGTCGCATTTTTGAATGAGATTGCATGATTTATATTTTATTTTATTTTTTTATTTTTATAGTTACTTGTAATATAGACTTTCGCGTTTGAATAGGAATATTTAGCATGTAAGAGGCTTAATAACCTTTTTTGACGTCTGGAAATTCTCATGGATACCTACCTACTAAAACCACGCGGTGTTTTTTCCTTCGCCAGGTACCGGGGCTGTAAGGACACTTTAGCACACTTCCACTGCCCCCGCGGGGGGTTTAGTGAATCCCGTTCTGGCAGCCCCACTCAACAGGGGGCCGCATATCGTAGAAGTGGTGCACGTAGACACAGCATGCACCGCTTCGGGGTTCCAGTGGCGACAGGCAACCCCGTGCCACCACGACCGGGCGTTTTAGATAGAAAGACCAAGTGGCCCACCACCCTGTGTCCGCTCCTCTTGTACCCTCTTGGACAGAGAAGGGTACTGAGGAGAGGCCTCCTTGGTCCAACTGGTATCGCTGACCCCTTCTCGACCCCGGTTACTCAGCAAGGCTACGACCCCCCCCCCCCCCCACGACAAGACATGGACCCTTGGGGGTGAGGCTTAATACAACCCGACTTATTTATCTATACTGTTAATAACTGACGTATATTTTTTATCACCAGTATGTCATTAGCCTTATAAATGGACAAAAAGAAAACTGTTTTCATGTTTTTCTAGGCGGTTGGTGAAATCGGTGCTTGCATGCCAATTATAGGAATATTTAAACCGTGCAATGAAGAGTCGAAACCACAAAAAGCGCGGGAAGCCGGGGATGGCGATCACCCATGTTACAAGAAGTAAGTGGACATCTATTTTGTTCGTAGAGCATAACGGAAAGTAAAAATGCAGACGGATATTCTGATAGATTTCCTGTGGAATAGAAATGCCATGACCACAGTGATCTGAATGATTTAAGATTGAATAAAATAACATGTAATAACTGGCTGATTCATCATCGCTGAGCGAAAACTGTTAAACTTACAGCCATGAATTTTGGTGTATATGGTCATTTTATTGAGTAGACACCCACTAAAGAAGGAATTTTGAAAATTCTACCCCTAAGAGGGTGAAATAGGGGTTGAAAGTTTGTATCGAAGAGCGTCATTTTTAAGTTAGAAACTTTATTTTTTGGCTACTTATTAAAAATGAGTTAATATGTATTTTAGCTTTTCTGGAAATTTTACCCATAAAGGGGTTAAATAGGGGTTGAAAGTTTGTATAAAAGTCCTTACTAATGGGCTATAATCAGTAACGGGAAGCGGGTAACAGCTTCTGATGTAATAATTTAGATCACTGGATGATCCTTTTAGTTAAGGCCCCATACTTAGTCAGCCAGAAGAGCCAATCAGCGCACTCCCCCGTTCCATGATTACTATGAAATATTGCGCTCTAAAGTAAATGTCTTAAGCGCCAAATCACTATTTTGACACTATAAAAGTAATTTGAAAAAAAATATAAAAACTGAAACAGTTATCTTTTAGGTATAATACTTATCTATGTTTATGTTAAATCTGGTGTCGATATTTTCATAATTGAAATAGACAGATGGGTTTGCTTTCAAAAAAGGGTTAACTATTTGATTTTTTTCTATGCAAAGTGAAATGAATCGTGTTTTGGAAACACTAGTCTTATACAGCATATTAATGTTAATCTTGTGTATTTTTGTCGCCAAGATCCATTATTGCCGTGTATGAAAAAAACAGTATATTGCTGACGTATTTTAGCGTACATGGCCCCTTAAGCCAGGATCGCCTTGTCCAAATTGGTGCCACCGATGCCTGCCGTTATAAAATTGGTGCTTATCGTTAGACTTGTTATTGCTCGGTCACAATAATGATCGCTCCGTAATATTACAAATATTCGATTGTACTAGTTTGTACTTCTAGTACTATTAGTTCAGTAGTACATTAGAAAAAGTTACGTCTTACGATTCTCACGTGGTTCACAGAATGAATTATATTTTGATTTTATTTTATACTTTGCAGGCATAGAATTTATGAGAAGATTTATCTCCATTTGTAGGGTAAATTTTAGAATGGCTTATTTCTGGCTATCAAATGGCTAATCAAAATGTTTACAACGATTGGTATTTTTCCATTTTTGTTATTTATTTATGTTATATTATAAATGTTTATAAAAATATTTACATATGTACCTAAAATGTGTTTCAAATATTTATCAACTTATTTACAACTAGCGGCCCGCCTCGGCTTCGCTCGGGATTAGATATAAACCTTCCTTTTTAATCACTTTATCCATTAAAAACAACCGAATTAGAATCCGTTGCGTAGTTTTAAAGATTTAAGCAAACAAACGGACATAGGGACAGAGGAAGCGACTTTGTTTTATACTATGTAGTGATATTTATCAAATTATATCTAATATTCATCAAACTAATTAACTATGATCTCTATTTCAATAACAGTAAAAGTCAAAATAACATACCTAATTTGTTATTCTCGTTAATTAATTTGTTATTTGTTATTCTTCGATCACATCTGAAACACCGTGTCCAATAGCAGCGCGCGACAAACAATTCATCCTTCGTATTCATATTTCATTCTGTCTTTGCTATGATTCCGTTCTTGAATAAACACTGCGAACGAGATGTACTAAATCAGAGGTTCCCAAACTTATTTTATGTAACGCCCACGTTTTTTTCTTGTCAATAACCTCAATAACATATTTGTTGCGCCTAGTTTAAACAAAAACATTTTTTTCAAGATTTATACCGCCCCCCTCTAGGCTTCTAGCGCCCACAAGGGGGCGTTATCGCCCACTTTGGGAAAGGCTGTACTAAATGAACGATTAAGCATGCGGTTACGGAATAGTTCGTTCCAGTACTGTAAACAGAATTAATTCTTATTAGTTCTTAGTACCTGAACTAAGCAAGCCTACTTATCGTTGGTATCTTCCACTTCAAAGGATAGGGTGGCTGATAAAATACCAATCTCTAGCAGTCTGAACAATAAACATAGACTAAAGTACACTAAGGTTTAAGTTGACGTTATAGTCTGTATATTATAGAGCGAGAGTGGGGTTTTAGGAGAATATTTTGTGTACTTTGGTATATTTGTTAATAAGACTGTGGAGGTTTTTCAGAGGTTCAGAATGATCAAATATTTGAGGTTAATTCAGGGCTGACCAAATTTAGTCGGCTTAGCCCCCCTCAATTATATGGACACAATTGATAAATTTCACCTGTGCTTTCTACAATATATTTTTATTACTATATTTTAACCAACCGGTTTCACTGTTCAAGTATCATCAGGGCTATAACAAGTTATATTGGAATTCCACCAAGCACCACAGTATAGAAATTAGCCCCCTCCTTATTGACATAACCATGATCCAAAGCGATAAGTAATAAATGAAATAAATATCCCTTGATAATTTACACAAATTGAATCACCCCAAAGTAAGCGAAATTATATGCTTGTGTTATGGATGTTAGTCAACGATTCATATATGTATAGAAATACTTAGATACCAGAGTAAATTCATTAACACCCAGACCCGGAAATGCAGACATCTAAATGTTATTCACACAAAGGCCCCCGTCGAGAATCAAACCCGAGGCTCGCGTTTGGTCGATGGAGTTAGGCGTACACGCTAACCCCTCGACCAACGAGGCGGTAAGTAATTAAAGCCATGTAGGTGGTTTGTCTATACATGAGTCATTGACTCAACAACTTTCAGTGCTTCTTAAGTTGATAGTTATTTGGCCTCGTCTATGTTCCTGCTTGATATAGGTCCTAAAAAATGGAGTTCCTGAACCCAGTGCATTCTACAGTTTAGTGTTAAATCACAGGTCACAAGAATACCAGAATCGCTACAAACGGGGGCTGCTGTTCTACTTGCGAGATGAGACCATCGTCGGGATGATATTCTGGAACATGCCGCCTATTGACGACCGGGTGGCTGTGGCTACTGAGGTAATTATTTGAAACCAGACGTGTGCTTCACCTATTTTGTCCACCTTGGTGAAGCAGAGGACTTGCAAACCTTGAACTAACGAACATAAGTATAAAAATGCATTATTTTAAAAAACTTTCCCAAGTAAACTTTGTTATTCATTAATTCCATCTGCTATTCTATAATTTTAGCGCATTAAAACTTCAATAAACCGACTTCTATTTCAACACTTGTCATCTAAGTACACAAAAATTGAGTTTTTTCTTCGATATCGGTTTTTGTATATACAGTAGTACCCCGGATTTACGCGTTAGGTGGGTCCGAGCAATTGCCGTGTAAGTCGAATTCGCGTAAATCGGGGTTCAACTTTGCATATGAGTACATAAAAAGTTTGTCTAATCGGGAGTAGAGTTTAAAGAAATCAATAATTTAGATGAATAAAGTACTACATTTTTATGAATAAAGTAACCTAAACTGAAGTTATTTTAATGTCGAAGTCTTCATAATGTTTTAACATTACGTTAAAATGCCTGACGAGTCAAATTTTTCTTCTTTTCACGAAAAATTTCCTCGTAGCATACCAGTAATTTTTTTGACACATTTTTTTAGTTTTTTTAGACGATATATTTAGAGATTATGAGTAAAACGCATTGCGCACGTTAACAATTCCACGCTTAAACCTGTCGCAAAATGAATACGAAGCGGCGGATTGAGAGAGCCGATGCGCGCTGCAATCAAAATGAAAAACCGCGTATTTCCGAAAACGGGGTACCGTAAGTCGGGGTACTGTACTTCGTATTGATAGGAACAAAAAAATTTAGGAGTCAACCATATAACCTCCTCCTCTATCCAAACGGGTATTACGTGAGAGTTAAATAACTGAAATACGCGAGTGTAATTTGTAAGTAATTTTTATTTAAACTACGAACTGTGAATTTAAAGTGGGTTTGTGTGGTAGAGCTTAAATGAATAAGAATTGAATTATTGTATTTGATGTGCATATATATATAGTTTTTGTACGATTTTAAATATGTGTCCCCCCCGTGTTGGTCCGGGCTCCTTTGCAAAATAGACCATCTGCCTTCTTGCCAGGCAGCTCGTAAAAGGCGAGCATAGGGTTACAGTCACTAACACCGTGACGTCTGACTAGGTGGTAGAGTTTTGTAGCGACTCACCCGGATTGGTACCACCGCCTTACCTGTTTCCTAGTCATGACGAGTTGCGGTTCGGAGGGTAAGGTAGCCGGTCAACTTACTTTTGCTCGAAGCCTAACATCCCGGCCTCAGGTTGGCAACGCACAATTACCACCTTTGGTATCTCTAGGCGGGCGGAATTTCTTACCATCAGAAAATCCGTCTGCTTGTTTGCCTTCCAAATTCATAAAAAATAATATGTGAAGATGCGATATCAACCCCTAACGGATAAAAGACGAAAATCTCCCTCAGTCCCTCTCTGTGTATGTGTTTTTCTCAGTGGCATCATAAATTTTGAACGGGTAGACCGATTTAGATTTGGATTTTTTGTTAATAATTTGATTTGACAGTTATGTAGTTAACTACATTGCAGAAAGGTTTAGGGGAGGGGGATAGATGAAATTTTTAGTTTTTTTGTTATCTTGTTGGTTATTTATCGAGCGCTATTAAAACTTTTATTATTAGATTCTGCGAGCGCACCCTTCCTACAATGACATCAACTTGATAGCCGAGATGCTTGGGTTTCCGGAAGCCCAGTGCGAGTATGTGAAGCCCGAAGAACGTGTAGAATCTGGTCCCTGTATTTCAAAGTAAGTGTTTGCAACAGAAGAAAATGAATAGGCATTTTCTTCAGAAAGGTTTGACATCGGGATTTGACGACCCTATCACCTGCTGATGGTACATGGTACCTCATCTAGTAATTGGGAATTATTATCACTCAAATCCTATCCTATTAATATTATAAATGCGAAAGTTTGTAAGTATGTATGTATGGATGTTTGTTACTCTTTCACGCTCGAATGGCTGAACGGATTTGTCTGAAATTTGGAAGACAGATAGATTGTGACCTGGATTATCATATAGGCTATTTTTAATCCCGATCGCACACCGGGTTTCTGTGAAAACGCGGGCGAAGCCGCAGGTAGCAGCTAGTTTCATATAAAATTACTCCACAGGTGCTTTAAGCTACCACGTAAAATATTTTTGTTATATTTCCTGAATTAATGATCATGATTTTCCATTCTAGATATTTTTGAATTATTTTTTCTGATTAATCATTTTCTAAATTAGTCGGCGGTTAGCAAACCAGTAGGCGGTTCTTTTGATGGTAAAGGACAACCTATAGATAATACAATGACGCCATAGATGTTATTGGTGCAAATCTATTTTACGGCTGTGATCTTGGTTCGTAAATTTAGGTCTAGGCTACCCTTGAGTCATATTACAGCGAGATGCAGAGAGGTACAGCAGAACTGCACAGCATTTTAAAATCTAGTTTTGACTAACTCTACAAATGAAATAGTCTAGTAACTACTAGCAGGCGATGGGGTCGTCCCACGTCGTCGTTGAAAGTAATGATAATGATTAAAAGTAATGATAATGATTCATTAAAATAAAATTTATGTTTACAGTTGGCGTGTTTTCTAGAAGCAGAAACTTCAAGACACCTTTGTAGTCGAAGATAGCGCAGAGGTTTATTATTAGTTTCTGAAAATAAAATGTGTAATTATTATTTTTTTGTTTGGTTTTATTTTTAGACTTAGATTTAGCTTTTACATGTTATGTTTTAGGGCTGAGATCTTTTATCTTTAGAAAATGAGCGATTCAATGTTCACAATTTTTAAAGAAAAAAAAGTAACTTGAGACAGGATTTGAACCTGCACTTTTTCGTCTTTCGTTGACGAATGCTACCACTTGAGCTACCGGGGATGTAAGTACTGTGGTGAACTACACGATAAACCTTAATAAACTAAAGATTAACCATCTACATAGATCTGTGTAAGTAATGCTCAGTATTAAACAAGTTCTGCGTTGCAGATGACACATATCTCAGTAGCTAGATAGATTGAACGCTGCAACATTTAATGCTCATAAAATATCAATTGTGTTTTTTGTATGTAGTAAAATAATCATAAAATGTTAAAAAGTTGAGAGGTGTAATTGCGCTGACGGAGTAGTATGAAATTTGACACAATTATAGTTTATGTGTAAGAGAAGTTCAGAACGCAAATGTTTTTTAATGATAATTTTTATAAAGTGCAATAATTCAAAAAAATAAAACATTACCCGTACTACCATGCATTTGACACACACAAACAAATATATTGATGATAACTATAAAAGATCACAGATTGCACACAAAATATAATCAAACAGTTTGGTAACGAAGTAGTTGGTCTTGAGAAATGAAGATGGCGTTCTTATCAACAAGATATTAAAATTTATTATGGTCGAATTTCGACCAATGAGCGACTACTAGTATTATTAATAAGGTAAAATTTAGTCTATTAAATTTTTTCTAAAAGTCAATACTTACAACGTTTAAACGATAAAACGTTTTCAGCTGGTTTTCCCCGAATAACTCGGAAAGTAAGTACTTTATAGAAAACATTGTTGGGAATGGGTTATAAAAAAGTAATAGTTGTACGATTGCGGTATATTCAATACAAGCAAGTAGCAGCTAAGTTAAAATTTATTGTGGTTTGAAAAAACCAAAACTGAAAGTTTCAAATGATGTAACCCGAAAAGTAGGCATTTTGCTGAGAAAATATATTCTCAGACTTTACAGTAAACAACTTTCTTCAGAAAAATAAGTTACTAAATTGTAAATATCATCAGTTTTGGTGTAAGGAATGGGGAATATAGGTTTACCAGGGATTTCTGAGTCGGACACAAATAATTTTTTGAAATCGAAAAGGGACATTTTTTTTGGGGGGTAAAAGAAAGGATAAATTTAGTGGGAAAGAGTTAAGGGGTAGGGAATATAAGATAGAGAAGGGATATGGGATAGGTAAGATTTAGATAGGATGGTTAGAGATAGGGGTAGGGTAGGGGGGTAAGGAGGTAGGGATGGAGAAAGAAAAGCGAGACAAGGGTAGGGGTAAGAGATTAAGGATAAGGGTAAACAAGAAAAAGGGCTACTATAATAGATTTAAGAATATAAAAAGTTTTGAAAATTTACTTTAATACGATATCAATTTTAATTGTCTTTTAATAACCGCCCTATTCCCTTACATTCATCTCTCTTCCTCCACCATCACCCTTCCTCAACTGCCCCATACCCAACTAAACTCCCCTAATTCACCATCTCACTTAGTAAAACATCAATCTCCTTTTTGGCTTCCTTAAAACATTCTTCTTGATGATATTTTTTCTTTTTAGAAAAATTATCCGTTAGATAAGTAAAATTGTATTGATCAAATTGTAATTTATCTCTTAACAAAATATCATATTTTTTTTAATTAAATACTCTTGGTTCTATTAATTTAAATATCATCAAAATCTCTTTTTCTAGTAATAAAAGATGATTAATATTTATATTATTTTTAATAATCTCTTCTTGTTCTTTTCTAAATTTACTAAAAATTTCATCAAAAATTAAATCAATTAGATCTTTAAAGGGCATTACTCTATTTAAATTCTCTAAAATAGATTTAAATCTTCTTAACAAAAAATCAAATTAAAAATTAGGATTGTTAAAAAAGATTAAAATATTATCTAAATCTGATTTCGAAAATAAATTCAAGCCACCAAAATAGTCACATTCATTTTAATATT